>VWYP01026244.1:97317-298760 GCA_013400435.1 Pycnonotus jocosus | reverse complement strand
CGGTGGGTGGGGTGGGGGGGGGGGGGGGGGAAAGTGTCAGCTTGCATTTGGATCAAAGCCACTTGCAAAAATGTCATTTTATCCAGTTAAAGACCTTATATATCCTAATAGTGTCATTGCTTTTTGTGATGTGTTGAGAAGAGAAACAAAGTAGCTCTGTGAGAATGGATAGCAGTGATGCCTCATATTCCACAGACTTGCCTCATATTGTGGCTTACGGCAATCTCCAACTAAAGTTATTTCTGTGGCTGGAGCACCTGTATGGTCTTTCTTCTCTTGCTGACAACATATGCATTCATTTGCCACACTTCCCCTACTTAAGCCATTCCTAGGAGTTATTAGTGGACTTTTACACCTCCATCTATGTATTTATGTTCTTGAAACAGTAATGAGTTCTATTACATTTGTTTTCCTTTTTTATCTATCAACTTGGCCAAGAACAGAAAAACAATTAGTGAGGAATGATCCAACAGAATGATCACACCACATGATCCCATAATTTTCATTTCACTAGGAAATGGGGCTAAAAAATAAGTAGTTCATTAAAGCCCAATACTGGATTTACATTTTCTTTTCACAATATGTTAACAGCAACTGGATTTTTTTTTTCCTTTTATTTTTTTTCCCCTGGAACAATGAACAGGAGTTATCTCTTACATTCAAGGGAACATGGCCCCAAAACATTTCCTGCATTAATTCCCTATGGAGAAGGCAGGATGTTTAGGAATCGTGATATTGAAGACAAAGGTTGGTCAAAATACTGCATCAGTCCACTGCAGAAATGGAATAATGGCTTCAGTGATATTTTTCCATTTTTTGGAGAAAACCAAAAATAAATGTAGTTCAACTTTTTCCAGTGGTGAGCCAACAAAAATCACTTTTGCCTCTGACAGAAGTCTGTCTCAAGTTCAGAACATGCCCAGACAAGAGAGTATTTCTCACATCCTTGATCTCCAATATGAGACTAATAAATTTTTGAAAAATCTGTGCCACAGTCAGTTAACATATATATTTCTCAGTGGCAAAGCAGACTGTTTGATCTTTGCTCTAAGGGTAAAGCACCATTTCAGGGTTGCTTGGCAGCTCTGTTTTCCTTCCCTTAGCAAAAGAGATGGATTCATTTAGAATTGCGGGCCACGAAGAAGGGAGCTCAGGTGTGGCAGAAATGGCAGGTGGCTGGAGCTGACTTGACAGCAATTAAATGTACAAATCTTTGATTAGGCTCACGGGAATGGAGTCATTAGCCACAGCGAATGGACCAGCTTGCTTTCCACTGCCTCATTAGCCATAATACTGATATCACTTTAAAAGGCCTGGAAAAAAAGCCCTCCCATACAGAATTAGGAGAGTTGAGTTTCAAGGGAAAAAAAAAAGCTAGTGTAAGCACTTTCTAGCCGAACAAACAGAGCCTGGCTTTTCTGGTCACTGACAAAAAAAGCCTCATGTTTGCTGTGCTGTGAGATAGCCCCGTATCCAGTGCCGCAAGCAACGATCCACAGAGATCAACAAGTTGCTCTTGGCCACTGAAATTTACTGAGGACCTCATCAGGCAGCGTCCTGCTGTGCTCCAGTTCCGAGGACTGGTGCCTTTAACAACATCCTACCCTGCAAGGGGAGACCTTCGGTCAGTCACACAGTGGAATTATCAGGCTGGATATAAGTTGCACATAAATCTCCAAGCTAGCTGGCTTAGCCCAGGAGAAGATTTGGCTTGGGCTTTGTTTATCTTCCTGTAACATGACTGGTTGAAGAAGGGCTGCAATAACAACATTCTGCCATAAATTAACATCGTCCTGTCCCCAGCTCTACCCTTGCTATTTCACAGAAAGTTCATAATGAAATAATCTCTACCCACTTGCCCTTTCTCTCCCATTCTTCCTTTGCTACTCTCTATCCCACCACATTAATTTCTCTGACCTGCTAAACCAGAGTCCTTTTAATAAAATCAGAAGAAATGTTTTCCTCCAGGACGGTCGTGTAGCGTTTCATGCCAACAAGCTGATGGCACAAAACCAGTTTGAGACACAGTGAGGGCAGTGGCTTCTCACCTCTCACATTGCTCAAGAAACTAGTAGCACAGATGAAGCAGGGACAGAGGGAAATAATTTTTGCTATTTGTTGACAACACTGCTGATCCAGTGTTTTGCCCTCTACAGCAAGAGCAAGACAAGAAAAAAAAGATGCTACATTCTCTAGGGATTATTATTGTCCTCTCATAACGTGGGACACGGAACTGTTGTGCCCTCATAACACCATCCCTTGCTTGCTTTTGAAGTTGGTCCAGGTTCTGGGTCTGGGTTCAGGTTCTCCTGTCCCAGCACTAAGACAAGATTGCCATTTCCATGACTTGCTCGTTCCCAGGTTTCACAGGGACCAGATGCTACAAGAGAGCTACATGTCACAGGTGATTTTCTTTATGCTGTCTTCTTGCGGTAGTAACAGCATACTTCACCTTCTTTGAGCATATTTGTTCCTCAGGTGCTTTTTGATATGTAGAACCTAAATATAAAAAAGGGACTGAGTTGAAAGGGAGGTTTTCTCTGGAGAAGGAAGTTTGAATTGTCACAGAAATATAAAATACATGGTACGAACTGTCCTACAGAGTTACCTGTAGAGATAGGTAACTCCACTGAAACAGAACATCCAGCCTAGCCTCAGTGTGTCACCGATTCCCAAGGGCAGGTGAAACATTCCATATTAGCTCACTAACTCACACTTCAGCTGAAAGATTCTCACCAGGAGAGTCTTTTCCAAGACCCTGACAGGGCTGATTGTATCTTTGTGATCTGAGACAGTATCTAAACAGGTCACAGAATCAACAAATACAGCTCAATTTCATCAGCTGTGTAGCACCACTTTTCTTTCCATGATGGTGATGTGAGAAATAGAGGTGAGATTCAGTCAACAGTGTCTTTGTTCTATTTCAATGAGCAGTGAACTTCCACATTGAAACAAAGTGCTGGGAAAAAAATAGAAATGGTCTTTGAGGGAGAGGAAATCCCAGGAAAGAGGGAATGAAAAAAAATAAAGATAAATTTAAGAGAAAGGAGAAAATGAGAAGAAGCTGCTAAACAGCTTCAAAATAGTTCTACTGTAGAAAATAAAAGCTGCATTGCTTTTGCTTTCCTGTGTCTGCCTCCTCTGCATTTTAATTACAGTTGAGTGTCCAGCCTGACTGGCATTTTTACAGGTCTTACTCAATTCCTACCTGCTTCTGTATGCATGGTACTTCCTTTGCAGACCTGACCTTGAGTGGTTTCACCCTAGAATCAGAACTTTGATAACTCTTCACCACACCACAGGTCTCATTTCACATGGACATTAAACCCACAAGAAGCTTTGACAGATGCAGAAAAAACCAGCCTAAGTTACTCCCACTTCTCCTGTGTTTCCTTCTCTCAGCACTTGCTTCTTCCCAGAGCAGTCAGCAGGAGATAGACTTCGCTTCAGTCACAGTTTATTGCCTGATTTCTTAACTCTAGCTGCTGTGGGGATGGCATGGAAAAGACTTTGGTGGGCTGCAATATCTGGAATTGCCACACAGAGTTTCCCTGGAGGCCATTTGTCAGGATGATAAGTGATTTAAAAGCCTCGGAAAAGTTCAGCCTCTATGACTTATTATGGCTTTTCCATCTCTAACTTCTGTGGCTCTGAAGAAAGCACAAAATTTGTAAACAGTGCAGAAGAAACCCTTTCCAGTCAACTTTTATTTTTTCCTTTTCTTCCCATTCACAGCAAATATTTTGGTAAAAAGACCCACTGAAACAGAAGACAAAGATTAGGCAACATCCAGAGCTGCACCTACAGAACTTGCAGTCCTCTACCATCGTGATACCCAGCCAAAAGCTGTGTCACAGCCAGCATGGAAACAGGAGGAAAATGTATTTTTCACCATGTGTTTTGACTCTGCTTTGGGGCTTAGATGACCTGTTGGTAAAAATGCCTGTGTCCTGTCTCCATAACAGATACATTAGTTGTAAATTATCTGTCCAGTTTTGCCATTGTGAGTAGGGCCCCCATGGGAATTGACAGTACTGTATTATTGTTGGTTTTGGTGGATAGTCTCCAAACAAACTAGCTTCCCCACTGCTAGGGAGGGGGCAGTGCTGGTGTTGGGAATATTTCTATTTGGAGCAGTTGTGTGTTTTGGGAAGAGATGGAGGCGTGGGGTTCCAAGCTCTCCAGCGGGTGTCCCATGCCAGTGCAGGCAGGACCTGCCTGTACCTCTGCCAGCTCCCTGCCGTGCTGCTCGGTGTCCTGTTACACGTGATGGGAGCCTTGGAGCAGGGCAGCGAGGTAATTTGTAGTCATGTTACATTTCCTACTTCAAAACTGTTTTTACAACTATTGGCCCAGCCTGTCCCAGGAGCGCTGGCCCGCACAGCGGGCTGTGTTGTTTCATTTCTGTCAGCAGTGGGTCTTTTCTCTCTGCTCCTGCAGGAAGGCTTTTGTTTCATGTCTTTCCTCCCTGCTGCATGCTGTGTCGGCCAGGCAGCCTGCCACGTGCTTGAAAGCCTCCTTCCACCCTCTGCCCTGCAGGGCCGTAGCCTCCCTCTCAGCTCATCCTGCAAACACCCATTAGGTGCTTTGGGTGCAGATGCTCGGGACCTGCTCCTGTGTCTGACCACAACGTGTTGTATGATAAGAGGGTGGACACCTGGACAGCAGCCAGTCCAAGCATTACATTACGGCCCTCTCTCTTATGCTGTTTACTTTTGTGACAGTTTCTCCTTTCAGTCCTCATGTCTGCAATGTTGATCTAGGAGAGTGGCCATCTGGATCCCTGCCTCCACTGCCAACCCCATCTTTGCCCCATCTTCATCTCCACCTCTTCATTTCTCTGTCAACTGATTCTGATAAGTATTCCTCCAGCCGCTCCCATGCTGGGTCTTGCCACAGCTGGAGGCACCCAGCTTTCATTTCTCATCCTTCCTTTTTGTCCTCTTCAGGTTAGACTGAGCACAAGGATCACACAGAGACTACCTCGGCTCTGTGCCACGGCAGTGGTTACAGCCAAATCAAGACTAATCCTCAGGTGTTAACAAACTGAGACCCATTTAACCCTCAGTCCAAAATATGGACAAAGCCTATAGCAAGGGATGTGAAGGGAATGCACAGACTCACTTTATTATTAGGATTCCCAGTCCTCAAGAGACCCTGACCTCAGAGACGCTGCCTCCATCTCACAAAGGGTTTGAGCACGAGTGTCTGACCTCATCTGGGATCCCAGGGTGTGGGGTACTTTCAGAAAACATTGCCGCAAGTCAAAAGAGCAGAGAAAAATCTGTATTCGTTTTTTCTTTTCTGTTTTCTTCCAAAAATTTTTCTTAGAAACAAGAAGCAGCATTTCAGCCTGCCAGATCCAGCTATTCTCTTCAGTCCTCAGCTGGCCTCTCCACAGATTTTGCTGCCAGGGTCCTGGGCTCATGGGAAGTGTTCGTGGGACAGCTGCACCATGGTGTGGAGATACACTCACTGACGAACTCACGAAAGTACAACTCTATCAGCATGGCTCCTTGCCCAGCCTAATTGCACCTGCCAAGAAGGGCTAATTAGCTAGGCTCAGTGCCACACTGATGTGACTATACCACTTTCAAGAATCAGCATCACATGCAGCTCACTTTAGCATGGAGATGCCATGTGAAGCTGGCCATTCCCTCTCCAGAATGAGCACACTGAGCTTGTAAGAGCCAGTTGCACGTCACTCTGTGTCCACTCGTGTGGTAAAGGGTTTTACGGCAGGACCTCCACGGATTGAGGCTTCATGGCACCCACGGTGAAAAAAGAGCACTAGATCCTCTTTGCTGGAGAGGAAAGCCGGAGCACACGGAACACGAGAGGCTCGCTGGAGTTCCCCGGGGGAGCCCGCAGCCAGCCTTGTCTGGTAGCCCAGCCTGCCCGCCTCGCCTCGCCCTGCCCTGCCCACGCCCGCCCTGCCCGCCTGCCTGGCGGCGCTTGGCTGCCTTCCCTCGCCTCCACCACGGCCGGGGCCACTCCTGCAGGGCTCTCAGGACAGCCCCGGACGTGCCTTGGACCCCGCTCAGGCCTTTCTGAGGATCCCTTCCCTGCCTCCATGAACTGTCACACGTTGTGTTTTCCCCCCGACCTCTGCTGCTGTACAAAATGCTGTCTGCAGCCTGGCATGCTTTGGGGGGACACTTACAGCAGGGCACTGGTTCCACTGTGTCTGCGGTTCCCCACAGCCATGGGAGGGTGGGGAAATCTGCTCCTAAGGTGCGTAAGAAGGCAGTGAATCATAGGAGCGGCAAGCTTTTGTTTACCAACACCTCGCTTTGTAAAGATTTCTTTAACACAGTAGCTTGTGAGATAGCCAAAGTCTGGTTTCCAGTTGAGACAAGCTGAGCCCTGTGCTCAGCTGGGGGAAAGGTTCGTCTTGGCTAATGTAGTGAGGACAGTGACCGTGGAGAACGATGGCCCTAGCTCCTCTGGTGGATAAGCCCGTGTGCAAAAGACACACACACACAGAGGTAAAGCTACTAGAGGAAAAGCTCCAGAAATTGTCCCTTTACTTCCCAGGTCCATCTGGCCGTTTAACAAGGGTAAAATAAATGAGAAGGAGTGCATGGAGGTAGTAATATTCCTACCCTTAGACCATCGTGGCGAAGTACAGCAAGAGGGAAGCCTGGGTTATGCAGGTACAGAAATACCATGACATATATTACAGTGCTGCACAATGCAAGCAAGCAGAGCAGCAACTTGTTACCCTGACTGAAGGCTAGAGTGTAATTAGCGTAATTACAACGCCGCTGGCTGAATTCACTCGAGGAGTATGGCATTCTCTGTGCCCTACAGGGTAATGCATAATCCCAAATAGTTCATCAGTTGAAAGCGAGCTCTGAGACACATTTGAGCTGCAGTGCAGTCTCACAGCCAGGGTTTTTAGTAAAAAAAAAAAAAAAAAGTATTTGTCCCCAGCTCTCCAGAGGATCCAGTTGGTGCCACTAATATCTTTAGTCAGTTTAGCACTTTTGGGGAGAGATTGTGACACTTCTTCTTCGGGGCAGTTGCGAATGGGTCGGGGACACAGGGCCACAAGCAGCAGCAGCAGCAGCAGCTTCCTGCGTACTGGGCACAGTGAGAAAGCAGCAGTGCCCAGCTAGCCCACAGCTGGGCTGTGCCAAAGAGCCCAGCCCCATAGCTGCTGTCCTGCTGTAAAACAATAACCATTCAGGGTGGCTCCAAGACCTGGTCAGCCATAATCCCTTCCTTATGGCACTAGCTGAACCTTCATCAATTGCTAGTTTTCATTGCCAACTCTGCTCCCTCATCACCTTCCCCCCCACACGTACTGTTCTGTCCAACTTCACCTCACTTCCCAGAAAAAATTAATTCTCAATTTTTTTTTTCCTAAAGAGCAGTAGGAATAACTGGCTTTTGAATTCAGCACAGAAAGGCTACAATTACAGAAAATATTTGGGGTTGACAGGAAATTAAACTGTATTTTCTTGGTAAAACAATAAAACCCCAAAATTCCAGTTTGGATCAAGCAAAGTGTTTGGTTCAACCTGAAACAAAACACTTCATTTTTGTGTTTAAACTTTTCACCCCTTTTTATTTATTGCAGGCAGGAAAACCTCAAAACAAAAACAAATGTTTCAAACTGAAAAGCTGAGCTGTTTCCCTTTGAAATCATCACGCTGCATTGACTGCAATTGCATTTCTCAGAATTACCCTCTTTGCCTTTGGCTGAAACTCTTTGCTAGATTTCAGGCTTAATTCACAAAAAGTTTTACACAATACCAACCAGTATCCCAAGGATTTCACCTGGCCGCCCCACTTACCTATTATTTGAATTCACATCCCGAAAAAGTTTGGAAAAATAATGCTATTTTGCCAACAATATTCTTAATACCAATGCCCTTTCAAAACCATGTTAATCTCAAGAATGCACTGGTGTTCTCTTCATAATAACTCATACAGGGGTTGAAAGAGAGAAAGGTTCTTGCTTTTGGTGTGGTCGTTATGTGCCCTGAAGGCAGGGCCAAAGGGCGAGCCTCAGTCTCTCTGGCTGATCTCTGCAGGCTGCAGCAGGGATCCTGTGGCTGAGCTGGCCAAAGTGCCACTTCACACTGGGCATGAGGCAAGTGGGATCCAGCTGTGTGGTGCCGGGAACTGAGTGCATCTGGAAATGATCTTCAGACTTAAGTCCAGGAAATAAGGAGCTATTCACCTAATCTGCTTTTGTCTTCCACTGCTTATCAGCCAGTGAGAAAGTTTAACTGTATATGGGGTTTTTCAGGCTTAAAATCTGTTTATGGGGTTTTTTCTATAAGGAATAGAGGGAAAATAGCCTCTTGATTTGTTTTATTATTGCCATTTCTAATTGCACATGAAATAGCAGAACAGGGAATAGCTTTGGCTTTTGACCCTAAAAGTCTCTAGGGCAAAGATCCCATCTGTTGTGCGTTTTAACTGATCCTATTCACCATTTCTGGTAACATCTGAATATGTTAATGCTGTAAAGAGTGGAAACGGCCTTCAACATGGATCTCTCTGCCTCTAAGCAAAACTGTGTCTTCCACATCCTTATATCTCTGCTGAATCAGCCAGATCATAAAACACATATATAGCTGCCTGGTCATAAGCAGATATGCCACAGAATGAGAAGTTAAAAGGAGGAGCAGAAGTGAAAGAGTTAAAAAAAATGCTACAGCCTCTCCCAGTGTTTCCTTGGGTGGAGAGTGTAAAGGTTAACGATTTCTAAATATTCAGGAGTAATAAATGATCTGAGTAGTTTTCTGGCGGTACCTCATGTTCTCAGAGAAACAAATGTTTCAAGGATATGCACCATTTCAGAAGAATGTGACAGAGAGAGGGAGAGATTTATTTTAAAACTTGTGATTATCTGTCTCATCACTGATAATAAAGGTGCAGGTTCTTTCCACCAGGTAAACAATGAAGTGCACTGGGATTTATGTCTCAGAAGGGCTTAAAATTATTGTATATGAAGGTTTTCTGTTTCCTTCAAGTACATCTACAAAATTCTCCCTTCCTCCATAGAGTCTTTCTCCTTCTCCTTGTTTTGGCAGCACACTGGTTGTTATTCCATTCAATGGTAGAGAAATCAGCTGTAAGGAGCAAACGGGTGTGAAAAAACTTTCAGATATTTGAAGTGTGGTCACTCTTGTCCCCACCTATGGGGGACGGCTTATTTATATGGGAAGACAATTGTCTTTACAGCTGTCCCACTGCCAAGCTTGCATGAAACCAGTCAGTCACTGAAGAAGCTACCAAGGGAGTCAAAGAGAAGACATTCCGAGGTTGAGCTGTTGAAAATATTTTTTCTTACTTCCTCAAAAAAAGGGAAGAAGACTCTTATCTCTTGTACACCCTTTACCTCAGGAGCAGATTAAAGAAAGAGCCAAGGAACGTGGGAGGTCAGGTTAAGGCCTGGAATGGAGTGCAGCACTGGCTATCCTTCTCCTACTTTTGGATGCAAGGCTAAAAAGGGGAAAGGAAAAGGGATGCAGCCTGTGGCCAAGATAAGCGTCAGTAACATGATTTGTAAGTGATGAGGCAGCAGCAGTAGGAAACAGAACACATGGGTAAAGCAGCTCCTGGGAGAAAGGGCAGATTAAGGTTTACCTCCCACGAAATAGGAGCAAGAGTAATGTGAGGATGGGTTGAAATACAAATCTCAGGGCCTGGCTGAGTTTGTACAAGAGGTGCAAGTGAGTAAATGTGTTTGTTTATTTTAATCTGGCTGACACCTGGGCACATGACTGATGGAAAGCCCACAAACTGAGAGCTGATGCTTTGGCATTTTTGCAGAACATATCCCCGTTTAGTGAGCAGGATTTGGTGATGCTGCTTGCATTCACACAGGGATGCAATCTTTTAACAAGCCTTTCTTACCCATGAACAGGCAAGACTGGGGTTTCTTACATGGTAAAAGGGAAAGGAGGAAAGGCCTTCTGAAGATTCTGGGAAACCTGGATTAAGTCTGCTGTGGTTAATTATGCAAACATTAGAGAGCCCAAGTTAGATTAGTATCCATGGGGAAGGACCCCTGCACATCAGATTTTAGCTTCTCATCTGCCAGTTCCAGTCTTTCATTCACCTCCAAGTGCACTTACACTGTGTATATTGACCTAGGTGGGTGCTAAATACTGTGACAATGATCTGCTTCAGTACATACTGCACCATGGGTGTGACAGCGCCCCCGGCTCTGCAGACATCCCTTAAGGTCATGCCGAGTTCACCCAGCTGCTGCTGGGAAACCCTTGGCTGAAGATTTAGTGAAATACTACAGGATCAGCCTCACTTCTGACCAAACCCTTACCTGTAGCTGGGGTGGCAGGAGGAGCAGCGAGGGATGTCAGCCGATTAGCTCTCAGCTAAAGCGCCAGGGTCTTCTCATGGCAAGAGAACCAAACACAGTTTTCAGAGGGGTTCATTGTGACAACAAATCTACTTGTGACCTTGTGGATCCCTCAGAAAACTTTTAAAAAGGCAACTTCTTATACCTCACTGCGTTTCAGCAGAAACTGTGTGACTGGCACTGAAATGTGTGCGGTGGGATAAACCATTCCCTGTGCGCTTTGCACAGGTTGGTCTGCTAGAACAAGTCCATGGCCGAGTGCTCTGTGCATACCTCTCTTGGGTAACAGCTGGGCTGAGGTCCAAGGAATCTGTATAAAACATGCTCAGGGCTGCTCAGCCAATTAATCTTTTGTAACTTGTGGGGAGGGGGGGCGAAATGGCATGTGATCGTGTAATTAATGGTTGGCTCCTAAGGTGTGTGCACTAATTAAGGTTCAGGCCTATAGTTGCTCAGCAACTGTGTTTGCAGCATTTTCTACCACTGAAATGCTTGACTTTATGGCCTGAATAAATGCTCTTTCAGGCCACTTTGTGTGTCAAGCCAAGAAGGGCAGAAGTGGACACAACAGGCAAATTTCAGCCTAGAGCACCCTCTGTCCATGTTGGCCAGGATGAGTGAGACCTCTTCTTTTCCCATCCATCGCCTTGCCCTGAGTGGTGGTAGGAAGCCATGGAAGGTTGTTGTGCCCTTCAAGAGCTCATGTTGTCCAATGTGTTCTGCAGACCATTTCTGACTGCAGGAGAATGGTGGTACCAAGGCTTTGGGGGTCTCTTCCCAACACCACTACAAAGCAGCAGTATTCTGCCTGAGTCTCTTCAGGCTTGTTTCTTTTCGTCTTTGCCCATCACCTTCAGCCTGTCACTGTTTCAGGCTTGTCTTTTCCTCCCTGCTGATTTCTCTCAGCCTTTAGCCAAATGATTTTCTCCTTTGTTCATCTCATGTTCTTTGGCCCTCCCCTCCACACACCTCTCTCTCTCTCAATTCCTCAGAGTCAGCAAATGGAGAGGAGAATGTTGCACAGTGAAAGAAGGCAGGAAACACCCAGAGAGATCTAGGACGAGCCTAGCACATCCTGTGCCCATGACTGCAGGGAGGTGGGTGTTCCACCCTCCTTCCATAGGGAGATGCACTTCAGAGTCCTTTGCTGCCAGCAGCCTACAAATCATTTTTCAAATGTTTACAACTTGGCCAAACTTGGTGCAGAACATCCTGGGCACAGCAAAAAGTATATTTCTGCTTCAGAGGCCCCCTCCTGACAAATTTCAAGCCTTTTCCCTATGTCTTGTGGGAATGCAAGCACTTCAGAAAGAAAAGGCTCACCAAGATGTAATACAGAATCTTCCCTTAAACTCTCAGAAGTCCTTGGAACAGGGCAGCAGTATTGCAGACTGACACTTGACATGGAAAATGTCAACTTGCTCTTTAACAGCCCAGTGATGTCATAAAACCAAATAAAAACCTGCATTATAGTGTGCAGTGTGAGGGTAGCTGGGCAATGATATCAAGGTATCAACACACAAGATAATATCAATTTATTTCATACTAAACTAAAAGGCATTAGGTGGAACAGAAACTGGGAGTTGTACATGATGGCATCAAGGTCTAAAATGGGATGGACCTTGATGGATGGATCTGTAATACATTGACAAAGAGAGCAGGTAACTCCTCCCTAGGTTTTCATTCTTTGCATAATTTGCTGAAGTTTAATTTAAAAAGGACACTTTTCTCACCAAAACCCTGAACAGCCAGAGCAACAAGTCCCCCCAGCCCTTGTGCTGAACCACAGCCAGGGACCCACCACCACTGTGGCTCCCAGGAACAAGCACATGCCAGAGGGTAAGTTTCCCTTGTAACTGTCAATGGACTGTACAGCCAACATTTTACACCTACAAAGTGTTGTGTGAACTGAATTACAATACTTTTCCACAAAATCATTGCATAGCTCTCGGACATTTTGAACTGGAAATTCACTGTGAGAAATGAAATGTTTGGATTTTTTTCCACCCATCCTCTCAAGTGCTGTTGGTACTTGCCCAGCACGAGCAAAGTACAGTCTGTACTTACTTGTGTTGTTGAGATGTACTCATTGAGGTTGTCTGTCAGACTGCTCATTTCAAAGGACATCCCCATGTTATATATAAATAAATAAATAAAATAACCCATGTCATTCATAATTATTTCATTCAACTCCAGCCTTCTACTATCTACGTTGGAAGTTTCATATGGCCTGATTTAATGGAAATCCAGCATTTTGGATCAGAGTATGGAAAATTTTACCATCAACAAGCTGATTATGATTTTGCCAAATTTCACTTTCTCTGAAACTACCACTTGTAATTTCTCTGGTTACAAATCTACTTGGATATTACAAATGTTATCAAATGAAACAAAATACAGCCAAGAAATGCATCATGATGCCTATGGAGAAAATTGCCTTTCTATGTGTTCAGAGGCTTGGATGAAGAGCTTTTAAGACTGCATGAGGGAATTTTAAAATTAGATTTTACTTTTGAAATCCTCTTCGCTTCATCACAAATGTGATGAAAGTGTGTTTTATCTGTCATGACGTGCTTGCATTTTACCACTAACTACACCAGGTGATTTACAATAGTTCTAATGTGTATGCTCGAGTATGTTGTTGCTGATTACATACAGAAATGTCATTGTTCCACCCAAGCGGGTAGTCATTTGTTTTGAGACTCTTTCATTATAACAGGACAACCTGGTAGAAAAACTTGAGATGATCTATTGCTTAAATTCATAAGCCTAAATTAATTCTGTTGGCTTCTCAAGAATCATTGCCCTAAATACAGAACTCAGTGAACACAGAAGGGCTGGAATTTGCTATGTATATGAATCTAAGTGCTAAAAATCTCACCCATAGTCAGCCAAATCCTAAGCTCTTGCCTCTAGATTCTTTTTGTTGTTAATGAAGAGAAAATTCAATCCTTCCAGAGGGAAATTGCTTCCAGTTGTATTTATGCCTATCTTTGGATAAGAGAAGTGTTTTCTCAAATTGCACCTCTCTCTCTCTCTCTCTCTCCCCCTCCCTCTCCCTCCATTGATGATGGAAGAGATGCCTAAATCTTCAACATCCAAAGTCACTAGGCATAAGTTCTGTGCTTAAACATGTGCATACTCTGGCTTCAGCCTGGTTACTCATCTGGGTGAAACTACAGCCAAGCTCAAGAACCCACTTGTTCTGAAAGTGATTTTTCCACTGTACTCAGCACTGGTGAGGCCATACCATGAATACTGTGTCCAATTCTGGGCCCCTCAGTTCAGGAAGGACATTGAGGTACTGGAACAAGTCCAGAAAAGGGCAGTGAAGGCCCTAGAGGGTAAATAATTCTGTGAAAACCTATGATGAGAAATACGGACATAATGTTAAAGTGAGAGGCACAAGTTCCTTCCCATCCTTTGTGGGAAAAGGCAATAAGATCTTGGTCCTTTATTATTTCCACTGGCTCCTGTACCCAGATGCCTTATATGTGAAAGTGCAGATCTTCCTGTCCAGCAGGAAGAGCAAGTTTCAATCAAGGTGGGATGCAAATGGATGCAAATTATGCATTTATCAAGCTCAAACACTTTTCCATGAAAATAAGGCTACACACACACCTTGCTGTTGCAGGATGGTTTGCAGCTCAGTCTTCAGTAGATGTGCAGAGCAGAACTTTCTGAATTACTAAGCGATGCTTGTCTCCAAATGTCTTTGAAGAGTATTATCTTTGATCATTTTTCAGTTGCATCTCATATTTCACAAGTCTGTGAGAAATAGTTTTTTCTGAACCTACTTGTATAAGTTGCTGTATTTTTGCAATTTATACTTTCTTGCCAAGGAAGATTACCCTCTCAGTAAGCAAGCAATGGTCAATTGATTTCAAGAGCAAATCCTGTTGGTACTTAAGACCGAAATGATTAGACCCCTTGTTATCAAAGTTCCAAGGTCAAGTCATCATCAAATATGACTGATTACATTTTCTAATGGTTTTTCTATGCTCATTAAAGTGCATTCAAATATTCAGAATCACCTCTGATCATGACATTCAAAACCTGCTCTGATGGCTCCTGACAAGCAGAAATGTATTCTCTAGTCTTTAACCACATAAACAATAGATAACCGCTTGTAATTGGGTTCAAATTGATTTCAGGTGGCTTCAGAGAAAAGCAATTTCTACAACAGATTAACCTTTTAATTAATGTTTATTAAGGATATTACCAGGTGCAGGAATCCTCCTAAAGCAGAAAATTACACTTCATTGACATTCATTTATGATAAAACAGTTGATCCGTTCCCAGGTCATTATTCACGTATTTATCATCATTTCTTGCTTTTCATGAAAATGCCATAAACTCTAATTAATTATTGTAACACTGTATGTTTTAAATGCATTGTTCCATATTGGATGGAGGAACGGGCATATGAAGATGTCCTTTGGCACAGGTTTTTAGAGAAGTAGCCAGCACTCTCTACCAAGTGTGAGTGTGGTTGTTCAGCTATAACATCAGCCTTCTCTAAAAGCTTGTGGATACCTCATTCATAAAGGAAACACAAGCACATGAAAACTCTCTCAGAGTTCACATACCTTAAAGAACTTCATCCACAGATGAAAGATAGTCTTTTCTATTAAGAGGAATGCAACCTGGGCTACAGAGGCATTTCTTTACCATGTGGTACATTAGTGCCTCAGTGATTGAGTGTCTGAATCTAAATTGCAAGGAAAGTGATTTCCTAGACACATTTCAAAATTTCCAGCTCCCTCTATGGTTTGAGGTGATCCACCTGAGGCTGATGGTGATACCACCTCTGAAAACATCACTAACGCTAAATTTAAAAACAAACCAAAACAAACAAACAAAAAAACCCCCACAAAACAACAACAACAACCCAGTTGTTTTCTGGGTATATCTGTAATAGTATATTTTAAGAGTGTCAGTCATTGGCCATACAGTTCAGCTGCCTGCGTTCCCTGGCTTTGCTTTGGGCAGCTTCAGCTAGTTCTCCTCAGGACACATCTGCCATGGAGAAGGCTGGCCCTGGATGATATAGATGCAGACCTGTACATAGCATTTGGCTTTGGGGCCAGGATCAGCCCCTGACCCTCTTTCCTCTGATGGTGTAGATAACAACTCTGTGGCTATTACTAATTTGATGCTGCCCAAACACTTCCTGCAGCCTCAGGCCAATCTTTGGACAAAGAAATTGACAAACCTTGTTTTCTCAGGAGGTTGATTTATTTTATTTTGTTATAATTGTGGAAGAAGTCACTCCCAGGCATTGTACATTGTTTCTCTACCCATGGGTTTAGTTCAGCAAGCTCCATGCACAATTCAGGCACTAATTAAATTTTTTTTCCTTAAAACTTCTCATTGTTCCACCGTATGCTTACCATTCTGTAAAATTGTGTCAATTAAAAATTAGAAATTGCAGAAGTCTTTAGTTGCCTCTGATGGTAAAGCTTGTATTTTTCAGTGGAAAACTTTGTTCAGCTACTGGTGGTGTATGTTTTTCTTTCAGCATCCTTTCTTACCTTCCCAGTTCCAAATGCAAACAGTATTTCAAGTGATAATACAAATGCATTTAAAAAAAACACGGGAAGGTTGATAAAACCTTGTGGAGAAGTCCTGGGCATACCTGGGGAAGGACTCTTATCCAGAAAGGGGAGAACTTGGTCAGTATCTGGCATTTCTTCTAGAAGGCAAGGGTTTTTCCACCAGCAGAGTCAGCCTGAGTTTGGAACATCGGAAGTCACATCAGAAGATGTTTGCAGGAGCTGACAATGTTCTTCACATCCCTTTGTGACTGATAACTACCTGGTTCTCAGTGTTACCTTTTTTCTGTTATCTCAGCAGAGTTATCCCATAAACTTCACTGAATATGCATTATTGGGTGGATATTAAACACAGAGACAAGCTAATCACAAACCAGAACAGGCCATAGAGCCTTCAGAGATCTCCTACAAGTGTCTTAGAAGTTCAGGCAGAGGAGATCCCATTTTAAAGGTTATCTGAAATTTATATAGAATTATATATATCTTCCCAAATTCCAGTACTTGGGTATATCTATTTACTAGAAAGATTTTCATACTGAAATAAACTGTAAGGGGGCTGGTAGCACTTTTGTACTTGTTTTAAATAGGCTTTCTGAGGCTACAAAATTCTATCAACTTCCTAAAGAGTCCTATTTTCAACCAGCTTAAAATTAAATTCCTCCTACCATTTCCATTCATTTCCTTTGATTCTTGAAAGTTTGACAGGTTTTTTTAGCTATTCCAGAAATGTGGAGTTCATTTTCATCCATTGAAACACAATGGAGAGTTATTTTTCTCTTTGTTAAACTTATCTGAACTGCAACAAGAGCAAAGTGAACTCCTCTGCAAGACTTACACAAGACCACTTAAATAGCACAAAGGAAAAATGTCTATGAAGCTGCATTACGAGGCTCTGCTTAACAATATGCTGCTTCTTGATTAATATAATTCAACTGTAATGCATGAATAAATTGTAATTTAGATGATTGCACGCATGTACTATCATATCAAATCTAAAATGAGACACTTAGATAATCATAGCTTTCTCTTTTTTTTGTCTTTTTTTTTTTCTCTCCACATCTTTCTCCCATCTAACAAGGAGATTTGTGTGTCATACCTTATTCTAAGATTGTCTGCAGAGGCAAGGCTGGTCACAAGGCAGAACGCTGACAAATTGGGGGGGCGGGGGGGGAAAGGACTACATAGGCACAGATGCAACTGGCTTTTTGGACAACCAGAGGCATGTTAAAACCTGTGAAGCAAAAAGAGAAAGGGAAAGTAAGCTGCTGTTGTTGAGGCACCACCCTGGGACACAAAAGAGCTGGATTCAAGTTTCTTCTGTGCAAGAAAATTCCTCTGACTCATCAGACACGTGCTTTCTGCGTTGGTTTGTGAGATAGCAGCCCCAGGGAGAACTGAAGTAACACAGGCTTTGAGGATCTGTGAACTTGGTTACATATCTTTGCAGGGTCCAAGTACATTGCAGTGTCCTGGAACCAAGCTCACAGATTGTCTATCCTTTACTGCTCTTGTTCCAAAGAATGAGGGGTTATTTGGACATAGAACCTGGCAGTGCTGCAGGTGCTCCAACAGGACTTGGTGCAGGGCTGAACCGTGAGCAGGCATCAGGGATATAAGCTCATCGACTCTGTAGTTGTTGAGTATTCTGTCTAAGGGAGAAGTGACATAAAGAACTGCTGAAGACCGATTACTTAATGCAAACTTCCAACGTCATTCTGTTTTTCAAGCACAGGATCTGTAGTTCTCAGATAACAGTATTGATTGTATGGGGAAAAACATCATAAGCCTAAACTGATGCTCTTTATACATTTATTTTTGAATAGCTGTTAACTGATTGGTCATCAAATTGTTGGAATACAGCAAGAAACATGATGATTATGGGTAGGTTACAACATAGCAGGTAGCACTGGGATGGCTCTTGGCTTGGCCAGATCGTAGATATTTCAGCTGAAGAAGTTGTTGACATAGGACATCATCTTGGGTAAAATTGCTTTAATTTAGTCAAGTGTCATTACATTTTTTCGTGATGTTATAGTAAATGCTCCAGTTGTGTGTGCATATTATATTTTGTGGTTTGCCAGGCACTCTAGACATGGTATCATTACAGACAGAACCACAAAAATACTTTAGATTCTTTGGAAAACTGAAGAGGACTAAAAAAAAAAAACCTCAAGAGGTCCAAGAAAGGGGGAAAAAAAGAGATAAAAAGAGAATAGGCGGATTGTTATCCATCCTGTTCTTGGAAACCGAACCAATGGGGATAAGACAACAAGGGCACGTATTTATAAAGCAAAATAAAAGGCCTCTGTGCAGCCATGCCTGTGCAGAGCAGATGAGCACTGCAGTTCTGGGAAGAATTACATAAGGAGTCTTGTGTACACGTGCCCGTGAACACAGAAACCCTCATTTGCACACATACCCACGCTGCATGCCCAGATGATGCCCCTCTTCACATAAAAAACCTCTCAGACTCAGTCAAGAAACTCCACAAACACTTCAGATGCAACACATGAGAAGTCCTGTTTCCTATAGTGCCAAATCACGAGTCATAAGCAGCCTGAGAGCAGGACTGTGAGCAACTTTTCTCAGAAACGAGGCTATTTAGCCTGGCTTCAGCTCAAAAAAACCAAGAGTAATTATACACAGACATTTAAGTGGATGTTGTGGGCTTGACAGACTGGAAGAAAGGCAGTTTACATGCACATCTATTCGAGAGTACTGTGAATTAGAGAATCTTCTAGCAAGATGCTTTCACACAGGTTTGTTGTTTGTGTCTGCAGCAGCTTGCCATGTGTCACATCGATAGGTCACACAGCTTCTGAAATCTCAGTACCATTCTTGTGTCCAATACCTAGACTGCATCTTCTCTGAGAACTAAATGTTAACAATTAGAACTATCTGGATACCCCAAAGCTCTTGCACTCTCATCCCCTTTCATATTCCTTCTGTCCAGCCTTTAATTATTCTGCTGTGCTGACTACGTAACACAATAATTCCTTCTTCTCAACCTTTAGCCTTATCTCTGGTATATGAATATTGTCTGGATATGCCATTCCAAAGGTGCCCTGTTACACACCCATTTGCTTCTTCCTCCCTTGTACAAGCTTCCACATCTTTAATTGACTCCTTGACAGATGCAATGATCTGTCCTGAAACTGTTCTTGATTTTCTTTACAGCTTTTACAAAATTATCCTCTTTTTCCCCCCTGAGATCTCAGAAACAAGTGATCAGAGATGTGTGATGAGATGATGCTAGAAAATCTTGCTTTTTCTCTCTCTCTGACCCATAAACTTTCTACTCGGCCTTCTTGTCTTTAGATGTCTTTAGCAACAGAACTCCTCTGCCATACTGCATTCAACTCCATCTCCTATCTCTGCTAACGTCTACATAGGGACAAAACCCAAATCTCCATCCCCACCAAACTCTTTCCACACGCAGTACACCCCATCCGTGTTGCAGAAGCAAATGAGAAGGACATGAGCTCTTTCTGTTGGCACCCCCAAGATCACTGACATCTGCAGTGTAAAATGACATGTGAGTCTCAGCTCCCTCCAACTGTCAGCATCTCCCAGCGTGATACTCTGTTCATCCAGGAGTTAATAGGTTTGTCTACTCATTAGTTGGAATCAGAGTTAGAGAGCTGTTTATATTGCCAGTTGGCCAGCACCTCTTATCTGCATAATTCCACTGTAAAGTCTTCCAGGCCCTACAAGTGCTTCTGTGTTGTAGTCCTTGGGCCCTTTCACACCCCAGAAATGTACCTTTGGTCCAGAAGTGTGAAGGTGTTTTTAAAGTGCCTCCTCTGAGCTACCAGGGCTGATTGTAACAGGCAAGCATCAGGTTCTTGGAAAATAAGAGTGAACTTTTAAAACCCCACCAGACCATAGCTGGAGATATGAGCTAAGTAGTAAACTTTTGGATATAAATGGGCATCTTTGTCTTACATGGAGAATTTCCCACAAAAACTGCAAATTTTCACCTCAGTGTCTTAGCAACCTCCCAAAGCATAGCTTAGGCAGTAAAAACACCACAGAAACATTTGCAGAGGAAATCAGTAACCTAACCAGGTAGAACTCACCTGTCCAGCTGTAGGTGTCCAAAACAAAATCAGTTTTCTTCATAGTCAGTAGGGGACAATATGGACTTACAGGGTGCAAAATACGTGGCATTCATTGACATGAGGCAAATTTTGTCTTACAATAGACGATTTGCCTTACAAGGAAGAATGACAAAATTACCAGCTCAGACTACAAGAGGGAGGCAAAGAAAATGCTGGTGTGGCACAGGAGGATGCTGGGCAGTAGAGTGTGACACTGTAAAGGAGTTGCTAGGCCCTTCACATGCTTAGCTATTATACAGGCCATGAGTAATTGTCCTGGCTACTTTCCCAGGCTCTTGCTGTGGGTGGTCTTGCCCCACAGCCTGGATGGCAGATCACAGTGTCCCCCAACCAGCTGTGCTGGGAGCGTGGGGTCACAGGGCAGGAGGAAACGCCCAGTGCAGGACCATGGCAGGGAGCTGGACTGTATCCTCCTTGCCTGGGTGCTGGGGCAGAGGCCATCAGGGTTAACATCCCCTTCCCTCCACAGGGCAATTCACACAGATTTTTACTTTGTATATGAAGCCAAAAGAAATCAGACTAACTGTGCTGCAAACTGCTTCAGTCACTTTCTGTCTTTCAGTGTTACCTTCTCTGATGGATATTCTAAAATAAGGAAAAGAGGTATCACTAGGCAAATCTTTCCTGCACACAGAGCGCAGTGTGGGCCTGGCACACAGATGCCCAGGTCGTGTGCACTTACTGACAGCTAGCTGCAGCCAGCACAAACCCCATGTGCTGTTTGGACTTTGTTTTTTAACACACAGGCTGGAGAGAGGATTTCAGTCACTTGCCTGGAGCTTGACTTAAAGGAGCAGCTGCAGGAGAAATGAAGTGACTGTACCATATAAAATCAGCCAAAGCCAACAGCACAAAACCAAACCACAAGATATGGGTACTGCAACTGTGAATGCTAAACCAGGGGAAACAACTCACTGAAAAATCAAACAGCAAAATACCTTTAGAAATAGTAGCTTTTACTTTGGTCACTTCTCCAATATACATCACAGGTGCTTCAACCAACTCATTTCTCTGCTGTATATCCTGCACCCCAACAGGTCGAGCATAGTGGGTAGCATTTGGCCAGGCAGGAATGATTAACCAGGTGACTTCAGCTGCAAGGGCTGACATCTGACAGTAGGAAAAACAGATGTGGAAGAAAGAGCCTAGTGTTCTCAATCTAAAATACTGGCTCTGTTCTTCCTGGGGCAAGCAGTTAAAAAAAATCAGAAGCAAAAGTACGTGTGCTAAAGCTAATTTCACGGCTGAGAAAGGTCAAATAGCAGGACCTCAATCCTAGGCAAAGGTCTTCTCCTGAAGATTTTTGATAGGCAGAGGTTTGTCATTCGGTTTCCACCTCCACTGGCTTCCTTTCTCCATCAATTTCCCTGACACCATGAGTGTCTGAGGACTGTGCTCATGTCTGAGTGCACCGAAGAGCTTCAAGGCTGATGGTGAACAGAGCAGCTGCAAGCATGCAAATTCATTCCTTAGAGGAACGCGAGTTAGAGATCAGGATAAAATTTTGACTTTCTGGGGGCAAGTAGCCCTTTCTTCCTTAATCCATCTGCCCAGATCAGACCCTTGCAAAAAATGCCACATATTTTTTTTATTTTCTATTACACTGCTAATTATGACTTGACAACTGGAGCCATTTATCTACAATAAAACATTTGTGAACAGGCCATGAGTGTTTTTTGTCTTTAAGTGATTAAGGTTGAGACAACATTGACTTCAAAATGAAAATAGATGTGGCAACCTCACCAGTTTCATATAGACACTTACTGCAGAGAATTTTTAGGTGTGCTTTCAGATTATAATCAGTGTTTTAGCATTACATACGTATTTTGGGACTAGCTGAATATCAGTATTTTCAGTAAACAAGGAAATTAGTCTTCACATTAGAGAAATTACCATTTGGTATTCATTCTCATGCTATAAATCTTACCCAACCAGGAAAGAGAAATTATTTCAAGTGACACAAATGGCAGATGAACATTAAAAGTCATATATTAAATTTTCTCACTTCTATCAGGTTTAATGAGTGCTTACTGGTATTTTCTTGGTTAAAACTACTTTTATATTTACTTTCTTTGTATTCTCTACCATGTTTGATTCTTGCTTCTGCTGAATCTACTTGGCCATTCTTACCTCTGCCATGTTGTACATGTTATTTTGCACTTGACTACAACTGGGACAGAAATATCTTAAGTTTTTCCAAACAGCAAGGATAAGATGTTGAAAAGCAACAGTGTGGATAACCTCTAATTCTGAGACTGTTTCAAGTCACCAGGTCAGTCATTTACTACCTGAAAGTGGAAAAAAACCTCCTTCTCTTCCTCACATATTTCTTGATTCAAAGATCACTAGGCATTGTTGCATCAGATGTATTTCAAAAGCATATTCTAACCTGTGGTAGAAGACAGAGAAAGTGGTAAGATGCATGGTGTATTTTATACAGAAGGTGAAGGTAAATCATATTCTTTTTACTTAAAAGTCACATTGCTTCTTTTTCACCTTTAAAAGTGAAGGGTTTTTTTTATTTTTCCATGCTTAGTCCTCAATATAAATGGAGAATATATAACAGGTCAACATTTTTTGAGACTGATAACTGAAACATGGAGCCAGCAATCTTGGTCAGAGTGTAGCAGAATGCGGGTTTTTCACATAATGTGGTACCTAAAGGACTTAATTTTGTCTTTGGGTATATAAGGTAGGGGAAGTGATGCAGAAGTGAGGAAGCAGTATGAACAGGGTTTTATAGTGCTAGAGAGACATTTACAAATCCTATTCAGTTTTGGTACACTTATTTAAAAAAACAAGGTGGTGAAACTAGAGAAAGGAGATAATGTTCTGCATAACAGTGATGGTGAGAGTCATCTCATCTAATTTCAGCCACCAGAGAGTAGGTACCTAGTCCAAAATAGAAGTGCAATCCATGGAGGCAGATAGGTGTCTCCAGAGGATGATTCATCCCACTCTTAAGAGAGGTGTCTAAAACAAGTTGGATGAGTCTTCTGAATGAGTCATCTTTCCTCATTGACTGCGGGAGGACTGGAGAAAACTACCTTAGGCTAGATGTTTCTCATGTTTAGGTAGCAGAAGATACATCTCATCCCAAGTGAGTACACTTTCCTCCCATGCATTTGATTTAACCTGAAGGAGTCTGGAGTTGGTTTGATTATACATACCACCTTGAGGAGATAGGAGGGTTTGGAAAAATCTTAATGAAGGGCATGGTGGGTTGTCCCTCATGTGAAAAGCCCAGACTAAGGGATGTGCTGTAACTCTACAGCAAAATCTGAAGGTGGTACAGGATACATTTGCATAATCACAAACTCTGGATTATGGAGATCAGACCAGATGTCTGAAGTAGTCCATCCCAGCTTTTAGCTCTGTCTCATGTCTAATGGTATTCTGTGTATAAGATGATACCCCTCAGAGCAAAGAGTATAGGCAAAGCATAAAATAAATGAGGAGACAATTTGTCAAAAAGAAAAATCCATATATCTCTAATAAAACTTCATTTTGGGGGGGTTTCCTGGTCACAAAAATAGGTGTTTGCATCTCTATGATGGTTATTTTAAAACATCCTTGCTTTATTGCACAATTCTAGTCCTATGTCCTAAGAAGAAAGGAGACTTACCTGGACTTACAGATGGTTTCAGATTAGCTTCTCTGGTCTGAAAGTCAACTTTTTGGTGCCTTTAAGGATAACCAGTCACTGGTGAAGCAAATTAATTATATGAGGGCAGCTAGTAATTATTCACAAATAATTTGGGGGTTGTAAATCCACAGATGTCATGCCCCTCAGTGAAAGTGTATTTTTAGCTGTGGAGCACACTGGCCTTTCCTGTCTCTGTTTGCTCTGAATTAACATTAATCAACTTTTGGCTCTGTGCATGCAGTATCACCTCAACCATGTAATTACAGCAAATTTCTAGAATAAAGGAAAAAAAAAAAGTCAAGTTTAAAACTCCTTGCTTTCAACCTTCAGTGTTTGGTCACTCATTTCTTTTGGTGTTATATCTAGCACTCATTAGTCACATTGAAAGTCAAGGATGTGCGTGCCTGGAAATGTGTCATTTTCCCTTGCACATCAATCACTTAATACAAGCCATTACCTCTCCCTGCGCACCTGGCCTCTCATAAAAATAATAAAACATAGGCTGCATGTAAAATGCTCTGTGAGGCAGGATAATCATCCCAGAACTCTTCCATGGACTGACAACTTTTGCAGTAGTTGCAACTTTTCATTATGTTGTTGAGAAAGAATATATTTAGCTGCTATATTACAGGAAAATTATATGGAGAAGAGCAATAATATTTCAAATTATTACCACATAGAAACCATCAAAATAGTTACAAACAGATGCAAACAAACATACATATCTTGTGTCATTCTCCAAGTTTAAAGAAGGAGATGAAACCTCAGTGGTAGAAGTCTTAGTTCAGCCAAAAGATGGCAGGTACTGTGACTCTGAAGACCTCAGTGGAGCCACAAAATGTGGCTGGTAAGTTTGATATAAATTACAAATGTTTATTTTAGCAAAACTGACAAACAGCACTATACTCTTTGTATACTCACTATACCTATCCTGCCCCCTCTTCCCCCCCTGCAAAAAACCTAAGCCCAGAAACAAAAACCAACAAAAAAGAAATTTGTTGCATCTTCATGGAAAATCTCACTTCCCCTCCCAGTCAACTACCGCAGGTGAAGGATGCTGTTGGCCCATTGTTCATGATATGTGCTGCAGTTTGTTTTTTCTCCCCAATTTCAGTAAGCGACCACAGTGTAAATTGATGTTTGGAAAGGTTTCCAGCTCTGGTTCTTCTGCCAGCATGTATTTGCAGGAGTTAATGTCTGTAACAGTGTTGCTTTTCCTGAGATTTATAGGAAGTGCATTTCCTACTCCAAAAAGGAGTGCTCGACCATTGGTGGGTGGTAGATTTGGGTCAGCCCAAATGTGAGCAGGAGAACAGCATACACACTAAAGCCTGCTGTTCCTCCAGAATTTCTAACATAGTATTACCATGCCTACCTCACCTCTCTGATCATTGCACCATTCCTGGACTCCACAGGCTGTTCAGCAAACTTTTCCTCCACTCTGACATATGTCTAATGGCACAGCTCAAGAACTGATCATTGCAGGCTAGTTTGGATAATAACTACTTCCCTGTCTCTGCCATTGGGCTAGTACTTGTTGTTCCTTGTATTCAGTTTTATGTCTCAGAAGAAACCTGGCACACAGGTTATCACAAAAACCCAACCCCCCCCCCTCCCCATTTTCAGGATAAACAGAGGCAGCTCAACAAGGATAAATTTGGTTTTGTTGTGTTTAGGTGTAAGAAGCTCTGCATGAGGTGTTCTCAGAGTCACACCTGTACCAGGCTCCTCACTGCCACCACCACAGCCAAGTGTGCCAAAGGCACTGAGCCTGGCAGGCAAATGGCCAGTCAGCTCCAACAAAGCACAAATTCACCTCCACCAGGTCTCTGTCTTTAAACAGTTGATCCGTGATGAGCTTTGCTCCTCAGACCTTCTGCTGCATCCCTTCCTCACACGGATTTGCGACAACTCTGGGTGCCACGCAGTAGATTTTCGTGGTGGCAAATCAGCGTGTCAGAAGACAAAGAAGTTCACAGCCTCACCCACTCAGCGGGATGCATGACTCAGATAGTGATAACTGGTGAATCATCTAATAGTCACCCAGAGTGCTTTTTGCATGAGCTCTTGCAGGGGAAACCTTCTGATAGTAGATAGGTGGTGCTTCACTTTCTGTGTCAGTACTGAAAGTCAGCTAATGACACCACCCAGCACAGAGGGAAGGGGGAGGCTGGCTGCTCAGTTTTCAGCTTTGTTACTCAACTGAGACAGCAGTCATTACAGAAGTTCTCAAATTATTATTTCTCTGAAGAATTAAATTTTTGACATGACCTTTTATCTCCGATTTTATATAGGCCAGAGGCATTTATTAGTAATGACTGCCTCCATATTATTTGAAAATTCATCTGGTAGGGGACAATGTAGATTTTTTGACCAGATGCTACATAATATGATACATGCATAATGCCCATAACACTAAGCTAAAAATAACAGAAATTTATGAGTATTGAGACAGTTGATAATTATACCAAACACAGGTAGGAAAAATAAGTGAATATGAAATCGATTTCTAAAAATTATTAAAATTTAGGAATTTTTTTGTTCTCTTTCTTCAGCACTCAAGAACACAACAGGTGTCTCATGATCAAAACTGATTTGTCTGTCTCCTAGGAGCACCAGCCATTTGATTCTCAATAGGGGTGGTACAGAGAAAACCTAACAAAATTTTAAAATAATTCATCTTATCTGGAAGCATATTTGCATAGTTCTTCTATTAAAATATTCTTATAGATCTGCAAAGTAAATATCTTTCTTTGCCATGTCTTCCTTCAAAATGGAGCTGCCAGGTTCCTTAATTCCATGTGTTTAGCTCTGCCATATCCTTGCCACTTACACAATGATCCTTTGAAAATGGCTTAGGAGCCATTTTCAACATTTTCTGGAACAGAACGTCTGTTTGTGATTTCCTTAAGTGATGGGAATATCTATCCTCAAACACACTGTTTTGCCTCATTTTTCCTGGATAAACTTCAGTTCACCTCCATCTAAATAACTCATTGCTGATGATCCCTTACCTTGCCTGCTCCTCATTACAACGTATGTCATTCATTTCAGATCTAAATTTATCCCTCCTGCTCACAGACATCATATTATCTGACTGCAAACTACTGAAATCAGAAATGCTGAGTCCTGAAGTCTGAGGTTATGGAAAATTTAGTGCATGTTAAGAATAATCCCATATAATTAAAGCTTTCTCTGCTATTTTAGTCACGTTCCTCCTTCAAAGTATCAGCTAAACATTTCACAGGTCAGTGACAAAAACTATTAGAATTTGGCAGTTTCTGAAAGCAGGATGGGCCACAAATTGTCCCACTATGTAAATCATACTGGATGGCTTACAGTAATGAGATACCAAGTTTGTTTCTAGGTCACTCACCTCAAATACACTCTGGTTACCAGTTCCTGAAATTCATTGCAATCCAATTGTGCTCTATGTGCATCCAAAGGTAAGCAATTTGGTCACTTTACTCTGTGACCAAGGTTTGAATGATCATATAAGTGGAAACTCAGCATCATTTCTATAAGAGATAAAGATATTTTGACAGAGGTCAAAGTTTTTAGAAGCTCTGTGGGGTAGACTGTGGTTGCAGAGAGACTGAATGGTATTGCAATAGATGGTCCATTAATCCTGTCATTTGTGATCTGTTATTCCTTTCTTTCGTGAACCTGGACTGAAAGAGAAGTTATTGTAACCTCCTTCCCCCACTCTTTTGTCCTGCCTGTCTTTTTCTGTTGGTTAAACCATCTCTGGGTTGAAGACTCCTGTGGTTGTGCTAACTCCTAGTAGTTGCCTGAGACGAGCTTTGGGCCCATGCCTTAACAAGTGCACTAAGGCAGATCTGTAATTTTTCTACTGGCATAAAAGCATTTGAACGGACAAAACTGCACATGCCGGGAAGCGAAACTTTGCAAATGCAAGTAAAATTTAATTAAAGCTGTAAAGGGGCCTGAAGGAGAAAAATAACATATTATTAGCAGCTTGAATCTGTAGCTGGCTTTAGGTCTGTATGACAAGCCAGCTGCACTTTTGGTGTGAAAAGGAAGCTGGCCAGTGGCCCTTACCCAGCTCAGCTACAATCTTCCAAAACACACCCTTTCTCATGCCTCACATCCTTGTGGCACATCTAGCATTAAAAAAGCTTCCAGTAACACTATGCCTCTGGCCTATATAAAATGAAAGAAATTCAAGTCTAAACTTGCTTGCTCTTGCTCTTGGAGGTAACAAATGAACAGTGCTGTGCTTACAGAAATTCTGCTCTACAACCACGAGGAGAAAGCCTACCACTTCTGAGCAGCAAGCACTTTTTCCCCTTTAGCTGTATAATTACAGCTTTTTTCTGATCGTTACCAGGCACAGAACTTATCAGCTGCTTCCTTTGCTGTACCATGATGACAAGCTTTTGTCCTTGCCACAGATATTGAAGACAGTAACAATATTTTGGACCCTGTTGCAAAGTTAAAAAAATAAGCTGGAGTCTGACTAATCTCAACTAACACTGCTGGAAAGTTTTGGTATGTTAAACTATTTACTTAATATCAGAAGCAACAGCTGATGAGAATCTACTCAATCTTTCCTATATTCCTTGAATCAAATGAATAGCACAGGCCAGACCTAGCACTTAAAAAACCCGCAAATATGCAATAATGATTGGAAACAAAGCTGGAACTGCAATGGTCATCAAAGAACAGCTCCAGCTTTTCATCTTCTTGGCCTCTCTGCTCCAAACTCATCTATCTCCATCCTTTTCTCTGAGTACTCTTGATGTAATTTAAGAACATTATTGAAGAGAATGATACAATTGCCTAACTTGAAAGTTGGGCAATTATCTGGGGTTTTTTACTCACTGATCACCTGGAATGAAAGAAGATGGGGAGGATTGCAAAAGGAAGTGGCCTTTTAGAAAAGGAGATGTGAAAATGAATCAATCTGCTATATTGAAGAGTAGAAACAGAACTAGAAAGGGCAAAATAAGCCTTTTATAGGATGCATAGGTTCCCTGTGTACTTGGATAATTTAAGTCACTTAATGCATTCATGGGTCCTTCATACACATTCCACAAAAGACATTCTCTTAAGATTTCTGAAGAACCAAATGACCACAGAGGTTCATACCTCAGCTGTATCACAGATCTGTGGGGTGGAAAGGATGGCTACCAGGTGACATTTCCAGCTCCAAAGGCAGAAAGTAAAGACCATAAGGATCAGAGTAACCTCTTCTCTCATTAGCCACTAAGAGGGACCACACAATGCTTGCTAATTAATATTTTATTCAGACAGAAATGAAGGATTAGGGAACTGCTTCTGTGCCCACCAGGCAGTATTGATAAGATCAGACTGTCTCCAGATGAAAACAAAGGAGTTGAGGAGAGGTGAGCCATGCTGTGCCACTTGGTCTGGCCTGAGAACAGGTCCTAGTCCCATGGAATTTGTTAGCACAGGCATAAACCAAAGATTTCAGGCAGAGTCTCTGTGGAATTGTGGGTGCTTCTTACATCTCTGATGCCTTTCCTTCCACTTTGTGGTACTTTGCTCACTGTAGCTGTTCTAAGCCAGATCATACAGGCTGTTTCTAGATGAAGGACCATGTGTTGAGGTTTTTGCTCAGGTGTAGCTCTGCAGGGCCCCCAAACTATTTCCACCCTTTTGGAGTCTCCCTCACTGTAGGTCACAACAGTAGTAGTCAATTGATCTATTAAACTAAAGTTCAGTTTACATATGCTCAGAAAAAGCCTGAGGTCTGAAAATGGTGTTTATGGGATGGAGCACAAAAATTAATACATCCAGGTGTATGGAGCAAACCTTTTCATCAGCATGTCTCACTTTGAGACATTGCTTGGATTCTGATCATGAAGATGACGCAATGGTTTCCCTCAAACTAAGTTTCCCCCCAAAACTAAGTGTAATTTCTCAAAACCAGAAAGTGCAGTATATACCAGTATGTGTTATATGGATATAGCTAAAACACCTGTGGCTCTAGAGCTAACACATAGCATAGACTGTGCATTGTGAACATTAGTCATGTAAACTCACTCCTGAGATCTCCAAAGAGAGTACTGATGAAATACAAACAGTGAAAAGTTTGAGTTACAAGGGGAAGGAAATGCTGAGAAACTAATAGAAAAATCACAATTATCATGGAAAAGGAAGGGAAACAAGAGAAGAGTGATGCAGAGCAAAAACTCCTTTGTTTCTAAATGAGTGCAGATTTTCCCACCAAATAGTTTCCTGTTTACTTGTTGCTGTGAGGTTCAATCAATGGGAAATACTATAAATGTCAGTCCACTAGATGATGGAGAATAGGTTTTGTCAAACAATTTTCAGGTCATTAGAAACACAGAAAAATAGGTATGGAAGGAACTTCAGAGTTCATATCCTCACTGAAGCATTGTTTGGTTGGTGAAGGTAAAACAGAGTAGACCATAATATGTTTGACTTAGCACAACACACTCTTTAAAGAGTAGCACTGCACAATAGCTGGCTCTAACTTTAAAGCTGGCCTTGTTTTGAGTGTAGGTTAGATTAGATGATCTCCAGAAATCTCTTCCAAGCTAAATTACCCTATGGTAACATGAACAAAGTGATGATAAATGGGCAAAGGATTAGTGGAGGGAAGATCTGAAGCAGTCTTGAATAGAGATGGATTGAATGGTGAATAGAGATGATGGAACATTGAAAAAATGTTCCTGCACAGGTGGATGACCAATAAAATGTTCTGAAGGATTCTGACAATAATCTAAGCTCTAATACAGAACTGTTTCTGCCAAAATTTGTAGATGACACTGATGGGAGAGCTACAAAAATTATTCAAGGAGTGGAGAAAATGTCTTACAGTAAGAGTCCTAGCAAGATCTACCTGTTTAGCTTCTCTAAAAGTAGATTGAGAGGTGATTTTGTTGGTGTGTAAGTGCATTTATGAGAAGACAACACCAGATAGAGAACTTCTAAGCAGAGAAAGGCAGAATGAGAATGAGGCTCTGTAATGTGAAACCAGGCCAATCATACCTATGAGACACAACTTCTACCGTTCTTTCTTTTCTGTAGGAAAGGTAGAGGCAAAATTTGTAATGAATAGCAAGGGCAATGATTGCTTCTCTCTTCTGTGTGATGAGACCAGAAGTTAACAGGTTCAAATAAGAGCAGATGGGAAAACTGTAGTGACCCATGATTTTTCACTAAGATTTCTGGCCTTACAAATGAATTTACATTTATCCTTATGCTCTGCTTTTTTTGCTTATTTCTGGTCTTTAATTTTCGGGTTGTTTGTTCCCATCAAACAGCTTACTTGTCAAGTTCTTCATGATGCTGAGACTGAACTCCTGAGTGGAGATGGTCTTGCTACTGAACAAAAAGGTGGGTGCTACTTAGAGCACAAAAACAGTGATGTAAGAGGCCTTTGCCTCTGCTTTCTTTTGTGACTTTGGATAAGTCACTTGGGTGTAAATTCTCGGAGGTACTCAGGTGGCTTAATTCCCTCTCAAGCCAGGGATTGTTTTAATGGAAACTGAGTTGTCCCTCTAGCTTTAAGGACTTGGGTTTGAGACCTCTCTGTACAGCAGCACACCTCTACCTGAGACACTTGCCAAAGAAGCAGCACTGCAATAGTATTATAGCATCTCCAGTAAGCAGAGTACCTATAACACGTGCTTTTTGTTGAGTCGGTCACTTGGTCGTACTAAGGTACAAATATATATACCCTACCTGATTAAAATCATAACCTGCCTCTAGCAATTTCCCCTATCTGGATTTTTTTAAAGCTAAATCATAATACAAAAATTCTCTCAAAGTAAAACGACAGCATTTAATTAGGACTGTAATATTGTCCTGGCATTTCTTACAGGGTGTCACCATTTGTTGAGGTCAAAAGTCATGGAAACATCAACATACAAACCACAGTTTTATCTCCATTGTTTTGAACCTCAAATAATCTCTATTTTTTCACTGTAGTGTGAATTGGCAGGCTTGATTATGTTCTTTCAACATCAAGCATCAGATAGGATAATTTTCATAGCAGAGCCAGATTTTTAAAACCAGCTTTATTCCAAACTAAAGGGAAATATCAATGAGATACTTGTGCTGGAGAGTCAGAGCACTGTTGTCAGGTATCTGGTGCCTGCCTTCCATGTCAGGTATACAGCATCGCCCACATTCCTGTGGTTCAGCTGGGAAAAAAATCCCCACTCTTTCAAACATGGTTAAAAACACATTGTGAATTTTAGTAGAATTCAATGCCTTACATGTTTTGCCCCGACAATATTTCAGCAAGGATTTAACCTACTTTGCTCACATGTTTTTTAATCAATATGGATCAGAAATCCATTCAAAAAGTACTAAAATAATGAAATCTGTGGGAAGCTAGCAAAAATGCTAGAGTTTGGGGATTTTTATGTAGCTCAGTATGCCTCAGTAATTTATTTTAAACAGCTATCTTAAACACATGTTATATTTGATCATATATATATATACACACACACACAGATATATGTGATATCTGAATTACAAATTGTTGACATAACAATTAAGTGGCATGACTTTTTAGGGGGGAATCACAGTACTCATGAGTAGCAAAACCAGCAATGACTCGTAAAAATGATCCCAGACAAGCACAAAGTTAGGGGGCAGTAGATGCAAATTTCAAAATCTTTGCCAATGCTAGCAACCTGTTACTTCTCCAAGTATTCCCAGTGGTTTCAGCATGAGTCAGAGCTTGTCAAACTAATCATTCATGCACAAAAGTAGCTTCCTACACCAATTGCCACAGTATATTGTACTGGTTTAAAACTCCTGTGTTACAGGTCCTTTCAGGACAAAGGAGTCCTGAGAAGACTCAGTGTTGGCCTGTAACACAAGTCAAAAAGATCTGGGTCATGAGGCACTATATATAGCTTGTGAGACACAGGTGCATTTCTCCAGCTCTCCTTAGACTGCTTCATATTTCCTCCTATTGTCCCTTAAAAGCTGCCTGAGTCTTTGGTTTGGACTCTGGAGAAGGGCTTCCACATTCCCATCTTGCAAGCTCCACTTCCAAAATGTAATCCTGCCGTTTGGGACCCACAGGCAGCGCAATTCACGGCTGAGCTGACTTTCTGCAGATGCTGAAAATGCTCCTTCTAAGAGGCATTATAACTCCTCACACAGACCAAGTCTGCAGACATCCATCCTCAAGGAATGTTGAGAATGCAGTATCAGAACAGCTGCACTTGGCCAGACAATGAGTGAATTTGGCAAATATCTTCTGGGAATAGCCAGTGGTGGACATTAGGAGAAAGAGTAAACAAGCTGCTTCAAAATAGAAAGCCTCTCTGTATATGACATTTCTCAGCCAAACATTGCATCTGGATCATCTCTTAAGTGTTGAAATGAGATTGAAGAAATATATAATCCAAATAGGAAAATAGTCTGCCGATACTTTTCCTCTTGTGTTTAATCTGCTCACACAGCTTTGAATTTCATATATTGCACAGCCTCACAACAAGGAAACATGCAATGATCTCTAATACAACTCCAGGATGAAACAAATTCAGCTTTCCCAGACCACCCATTCATATACCCTAACAAAAGCCTATACATGTGTTCTTCTAAGAAAAGAATCCCACTGTGTTACTGTTTGAAGATTGAGTTTGACCATTTCAATTCTTATAGAACTTCTCTGAGTTTCTCTGGAAGTTGACTATATCATTGACATATAAGAGTGAAATATTTTAAATCAAGATATATATAGATATTGATTATGTAGGGTTTTTTCCCCTGAACTCAGCACAAGAATAGATATATTTTCTTTAGGCTTTTTCTCATCGTTATTTCTCTTCTGATGAAACGGATTGTCCCATTCAAGAATCAGGGTCGTCCTCCTTCCTTGCGCTCAATATATACAATCGTGTAACATTTGTATCCTCTGATATTTCCGGAATCATGAGGGTTATTTGAGGTTCTCTTCAGCATCACAGGGTATTCCCAAGTCAGGTTTGCCCTCAGGGTTTCCTTTCAGACATGGTTACCAAATATGTTCATGGTCTAACACTTTTGGTGGGATTCCCTACAGGCCTTGCTGCAAAGCCAAAAACTTACTTCCTGGAAATAGTAACCTGAATAATGTTTGTTGCTGCATTGCAAATTCCTGGATTCTACACATTTTGTTTCTTCTCTATTTCCGAACCTCCTTAGGGTTTCCCTTTCCTAAAATGGTGACTTATTTTGTGACAGGCAACTCTGTGTAAGGATGAGGGGAACATTCTAGGAGGAATTTCTCCTAGAGGAGATCAGGTTTAATCCAGATTAGGATGCCCATATTCCAAGGAAGGAAATCAACTTTTGGAAGAGGTTTAGACACCTTAACTGGTGAAGCCATTTCTCTGCAACATATGAGGAGAAGGCTACAGGGAAAACAAAGGAAAATGATCAATCAGCAAAGCAAATTCTCAGCAGGTAGCGTACATGGAAAGGATAGGAATTGCCAAGTTTTGAGATGAGCTAAACCAGCAGAAAATACTAAAACAGTGCAAAACCAAAAAAAAAAGTCAGCTGATGCTTCATTTAGGAGAAGACAGCCCAGATGTGACTATAAAACTATATCAGTGTCTTCTATTGCTCTTCTATTTCTATTGCAGAAAGATCACCACTACTTGGTGAATTTGGCAGAATCTGGCCCATCATTAAAGCAAAAGTGGACTAGGGGTAGCATTGCTTTCTGCAAAAAGTGCAGGAAATTTCTCAAGGGAAAACATCTTATATTTTTGCATTTGCTGCAGGGAAAGATTAGCTGATTTATAAATGGAGAGAGTCTGGCTGTGCATACACTGAAAATGTCACTTGCTAATAAAGTCTCTAACCATCAAAAAAACATGACTGCAGAACATCCCCTCTTTCAAAATACTAGGGTAAAGAAACTGTATTTTTAAGATGGAGGTGAAAGGAGTCATATCTTTGATATGACTGATCAGGTTATTGAACAAAACAGGCTAGAAAATTCCTTTAAATTTTATACAGTGAAATAAAAGCAAAAGGGAGGAAAAAATACATCCAAAGCCTTAGTGGAGGCATACACCATAGCTCATTCATAGTTTTCAAAATCAGCAATTTTCAGCATCTCCAGCACAGGCTATGTACTCAGAAGAGAATACACACATGTTGCAGACCTTATTCCAAACATTACTTCCTCTTTACTTGAAGAGTAAAATTGCTCTGGTGGCTGAAGTAAATCTAAGCTCTCCAGGCACCAGTACATGCCAGCAGTTACCTTCCCAGTGCTCCTGGTGTGATACAACTCAGCCAACCATTTTCTACTTTTGGTTTCACCAACCCCAGACCACAGTTCAACAGTGTCTGTGAACTTGTTCACATTGCACTGTTGCAGCTTTAGTGCCCAGCTGAGCGTGTACTGTGCTTAGCTCTATGTCATAAATTTTATATAGCAGCTGCTATGGAATTGCATCAGGTGGAAATAAAAGAACGGACATATGTGTATAACATACTTTGCAGAAAAGGCCTCTATCAAAGTCTTGAATATCATTGAATATTATTACTTGTTTGAAAAAAAAAATCCACCAAACTTGATATACTGCAAACTCCAGGATTTCATCATAAATTTAAATATATTTCTAGCTCTGCAGTCAACAACACAGGCTGTACAGAATCCTAAGTTGCTTAATAGAAAAATCAGAGACAGGCATCACAATTTGCATTGCATTAGTTCCACCTCAAGAAAAAAAACAGGAGGAAGGTAATGAAATGGAACAACTCTCATATTAAGCAGATAGCTATCAAAGCTAGAAGAGGAGAAGAAAATAAGCTGAGAGAAACAAAATCTACTCAATCAACAGCTTAATAACCGAGCAGATTAACGTTATTGAAATGGTGGCGATTTTTGGTCATGGGGATGAAGATGGAAAAAGGTTTTAAGTCTGGTTTTTTTCTTTTTCATTTCAGCATTATGGTTAACAAATGAAAATTATGTGTTGCTATAGCCTTACCCTGGAGCTGTTTGGTTTGAACACTGCCAACACCTCTATGGTTCCAGGAGGGGACCACACTTCTCCACTTCTAAAGACAGCTGTGTGTTCCTCTGCTTGGTTCTACACAAGCTCTGGAATCCCCATAATCTTCAGTGAAAGACTGAAATAAAGTATGACAACATGACATCAGGTAAATTAACATACAGAGTCAGACCATGGATATAGTGACCCCATATCTTGTCTCTGGTATCCTCTACCACAGATCTTTAATGCAGTGTATAAATAAAGTGTGCATTGTTATTCCTGCCTCACAATGACCTGTCTTAAATGTTCTGCTCAGCTAAGTAGGAATCTTACAGATTGTATTGGATATCTTGGCAGGATCTTGGTAGGTGACTCCACAGGAGTCACCCAAAGGGACTGCAGCCCCTGGAGGACTCATGCCACAGCAGGAACTCCATGAGCAGGCTGTAGCCCATGGAGGACCCATGCCAGAGCACAGGAAAAGAGTAAAAAGGAAGGAGGAACAGAGAAAAGAGAAGAAACAAGGAGTGTCAGAAAGAAACCACTACACCCTTGACCCTAATGTCCTGTGCCGCCTGCTGCTTTGCTAAAGGGACTGAGTGTAATGTGTGGTAATACCAATAGCAAAATTCTGGGAAGGGGAGTGGGGAGGTGCTTTCCTTAAGTGTTTGAATGTTTGTCCTCTTTGCTTTTCAATACCCAAATCAGTGTCTTTATTTAGATCCGTGAGTTTTCTTGGTTTTCTTTTTCCTATTTTCTTCCCCCCATCCCAGCTGGGGAGACTGAGGGAGCATCTGGGTGGATATTTAGCTGCCACCCAGGTCACACATTCAACAGCAGTAAGTTTTATTGAGAAAACATGTTGTCTAAAAAATCTAAGTGTTATTTTATTGATTATTCTAAAGCAGTTGAGACTTCTGTCTCTTGTCTCTCAGAGTTTTGTTTCAGATTCCAGTGTTGTGCTGGGTCCCAGTTTCATCATAGAGTCTGACCTTTGTGGTCTGAATGTCATTGTCTTGATAATAGATCTCTACAACACAACCAGTGTCTAAAGTTACCTCCAATAATAGACGAGATGATGAAGTAACAATTGTTGTGATGGTTAGATGCATTCCTAAAACGAATATATCATATAGGCCAGATCCACATATGGACTAAGTGGCATAACTCCATAGGTAACTTCCAATTTATGTACCTGTGGGAGCACGATTCACAACCCCTGTGCTCCCAGGCTCACCATACAGAGCCCTGATATTATGATAAATCTTGTCATGTTGACCTCTAAGGCTAAGGTGAAGCACACCTCTAGCTATAACATCACCAGTAATGAAAGGTAGATGGGGAAAAAGGGCATTTCATCTGTTCTGAGTAGATTGTGGATGGGCTCACTCAGCTCTGTGATGATCACTGATAAAGAATGTTTTGTTCTGGTAAAGCTAAGAATTTTTTGTCATCACCCCAGGGGCTGAATCCTTCCATCTTTCTAGTGCTGAACCTAAGCCATGGGACTAAAAGTGACTTACTGGACAAGATTCTCAGCTGCTGGAACTTGGCATAGATCCACTAAATTAAATGGATCTATGCCAATTTATACCATCTGGAGGCCCAGCCCTGCATGAATAAATATTAAACAAGCTGTTTTTAAACTAGGAAAATAATTTCACTTCTAACTTGCCTTCCAACACATCCTTAATAAATTGTCTAAACAAATTACATGATAATTAAAGGAAAATACCTGCTCAAGGAAAACGTACTGCTCCTGTCCTTTCAAATGTTTTGAGGACTTCATTCTTGTAAAAGAGATCTTGATTTCTTTTGACAGTCCATTCTGAATATCCTCAGAAAATTCACAAGTTCAGGAATGTCTCCTCCTGTCCTTCATTGTGAAAGCAACTAATCAACATAGGTCTGACACAGATTTTTCTGGAGTAAATACCAAGAGTGTGAGGGTTACAGTGACTCCTTGGGCCCCATTTCACTGAACTCATTGTTCAGATGCGTATCATTGTCACACCCCACAAGCAGATGGGCTGGGACATGCTCCTTCGTGGGTAACATTAAGTTATCTCAAGGGAACTAGAGGGAACAGCAGACTATAAGAGGAGATAAATCGCAAGGGTACACAAATATACAGTATAATCATACCATTTCACTCACTCCAGGGAAAGCATCTAGGTTTAAGTTGCTTACCAGTGGAATATTACAGATCTTGTCAATGTAAATTTTCTCCAGTTCCAGTGACAAACAGATACTGAAAAGAAAAGTTATCCTTCAAGGAAGATAAAAATAAAGTAGAAGCTGTGAAGTACACAAAAGATAAATAGGCTTATTCAAAGGATATGTCCTCCATCGTGAACACTGACTGAAAATTAACTATGTTCTGAAGAACAAAAGGAGGGAAAAAGTCCTGAGACTACAGTCTCAACCAAATGTTGCTTATGGACAAAATATACTATTAGATAATCTCAGAAAGAGTCTGAAAATCATCAGAAGGAGAAACCAAGATGATGACTGGTTGACTGGTCTGTTTCGAACCCTGTCATTTATCATATCAGGTAACTAACTACTCATGAGTAAGATTTTCTCCTAGCAGCTGACTTACACTTTTTATTATGTGGTAGTGCCAAGACTCAGCACAGCTTACAACAAAATATTTCTGGATAATTTGAAGAGTTTTCTCTACTGAATGTCAGTACCAAAGGCATAGGACCACTAACCACACTAAGGCACTGGTCTTGCAAACTGTCCAGGACGTCCAGAAACAGATCAGCCTGGCACTTGTCCTTTGAAGTGAACAGAAACAGTCTTGTTTGGGGCTTTTTTTAAATAAATGGTTGGAAATGTGGAAAAATATGCAATGGGTTCTGCAGTCTGGTGAATTATTAGTATTAATGTTATTCTTATTTATGCTTACAGAGACTATTTTCTTGGTATTGTTACATGATAAATGACAAGCAGATTATGACCTTGAATGATAACCAAGTGGTGATAAGCCTGGGCAACAGTATCAATTATGTTTACAACTTGACCTTGCCGTCCCATGACAGGTGAACACAGCTGTGGGCAGCACAGGTAAAAGCTAGGAACCAGATAAGGACAGTCACCTTCATGGATTTGCCTTCTTTGCAGAAATGTAAGGAAATGTAGAGAAATCAAATAATGCAATCATATTTGCGAAAAACTCTGAACACAGAGAAATCAGAAATGTCAAAATCTACATCTTGCTGAGTCTTGTGGTCATTTCAGAATAATACTAATGTTTAAAGCAATGTCAAAATAGAGGACAGTATTTGTTTTCAAGTGTCTGACATACACTTTTCTCAATGTCTTCGAAGTTCCATTGTTGAGTGGAAACAGCACAGATTTCCAGTGATATAAAAGCAACCCCCAGCTACAGGCACAGCTGCACAACCCAAAATAACCAAATTACTGGGACTTACTGCAGTATCACCTGCTACATAGGCAGAAGCAATGGTGTCATTGTCCAAGTTTTATGAAATCAAATGGAGGCACCAAATATTTACCGGTCTTTTCAAAGAAGTGCCTAATTTTTCTCATGCAGACAATGCTAAACCAGATTCCTTTTAAAATGCTCTGAAACATAAAAGAACTGTATCAAGGTTCCTGATTAATGACTTGCAATAAATTAGCCTCTCCCTCCTCACTGACTACTGTTTAGTACAAGACATAAGATGAGGCTGAAACACTTGAAGGTTTAAAGAGAACAGGTTCATAGAGATATCACTTAAATGCCATTTCCTCAGTGTTACAAAGTGATAAAGACATATCCTATGATGAACTTGGTGCATACCAAGGTAGATGTTTTCTGACTGTTCATTCAGATGTTTAAAAATAACCTAGCATTACTGCAAAATCTATGTGCCATTTTTATAGAAGCAAGCTGCAGAACTATTCGTTTCAGCAAACATCACCCGAGGGAACTTTCAGTAAAGAGATGAAAAATGTTATAGGGTTGTTTTTTCTTTTTTTTTCTTTTTATCTTTGCCTAATTGTGTCTCCATTTTACACTACACTCTTTATTCTCTGCCCTTTTGACATAGCCAGCTGCCTTTTGGAGCTCTGTGAAGGAGCGGGCTGGCTTCACGCTGTAACAGGCACCAGCTCCCCAAGGCTGGTCTATTGATGAGTCACATTGCGGCTGCTGTGTGCCTGCAAGCACATCGCACGGGCTCCTGCTTCCCTCGGAACCGCCGCCGAGCAGGGGGAAAAGCGTGCGTGGAGCACAAACCGCAGAAACAACCTCGGCGGTAAAACCCTCTGCCCCATCGTAGAGAACAATAACCAGTGTCACAGTGGAATGTCTGCTTCAGAGCCAGGGCAGGTTCATCCTGTGATGCACTGGGCAGCCAGGGGAAGTGATGTCAGGTGCAACAGCTCTTGTTTGAAGGCAGGGAAAGGCACCAAGACATTTCAACTCAGGCAGGAAGTCTTTTTGTTAAAGACTGTGTTGTACTTATGTCAGGCCTTGATCCACCCCTTCCCCAGCTGGCCATCCCCAGTTCACCCTGGGCCAGGGCTACCACCCTCATCTCAGAGAATATACTGCCTTTGGAAAAGCTCAGTGCCACCACAGCCAGGCTTGCTCTGAAGAACACAGCCAAGCTGTCAGGAAGAAAAATTCTCACACAGCCCTTGCTCTACAAGCTCTTCTTTAAGAAGAAATTCTCCTGAGCTGACTGAAGCTGAGTCGAGAACTTGAGTACAGATCAGCCTCTTTATTACTACACCTCAAACCACTGCAGCTACCCAGAGCATCAAGCCTCAAAACCAAAGCCTGCCCTACTGCTGCACTCTGCTGCATGCACTTACACCATGAGAATTTTCATTTTCTCTATCATTTGACAGTATCCAAATATCAAACCAGGATTATAAAATGGTCACTACTGAACATCCCCTTTCAGACTGGCATCGTGTGGGGACACACATGCCAGATTACTCTTCTGGCATTCACCAGATTTTCCTCTGTGTGCTTAATGAAGTTTTCCCTCTCCTGTTTTCAAATGCCATTCTTCCAAGGGTCATTTCATCCCCAATACATGTAAATCCTCACTGATACCCACAGCCCCATGGCTGTTCAGGCAAGGCACAGAACAAACTCTCAGGTAGCCAAACCCTCTTCTGCTCTTTTGGGCGTTCCAGTTTGTCTCTAAATAGTACTGAGCCTTCTGCCCTTTTCAGAGCACGTCTTTGCTCTCCTAAAACAAAGCTGGATTTTACAGCTTAGGTTAGGACAATATGAACTTCTTGTGACTAGTAGTGGCACTCCCTGTATCTGCTCTGGACAGCCTGGTTCAACTAAGCCCTCTGTGAAATCTCAGTTATAGATGCCACTAATGAGAAAGACACCTCAAATAATCCATCTCTCTGGAGTGCTTAAAACCAGGCATCCTGGCAAACACTAGTTTAAGGGGTGTCAGCAGGCTGGCCAAAACTAGGTTTTAATGAAGTGTCCCTTTTCACCATGAGACCAGTAGAGGGTCCAAGGTGTTTCTAGGGACCTTAAAGTGTTTTCTCTTACTACACATTCCAAAGGAGAAAAGCCTAGAGTCCCTTCATCTTCCTCACCCTTTAACAGTGATGCCAGCAGCAAGGCATTTGTCTGAGTTACAGTGTGGGCACAAACTGCAACCTTAAGCTAAGAGCAGCAAGGGCTCTTGAAACCACAGGGTTATTTTTGGTGCAAAACTCAAAGACTGGTCAAAACCCCAACAGGAGAAGTTTATCTTCAAAACTTCTACCTGCCCAGCAAGACACTGCAAGATGTAAGTCGGGAGATGAGTAACATCTTGAAAGCATCAGGTTCCTCTCTGTCCCACCAGAACAGGTGAGGCAGAAAGTATCCCTGCACTTGCAAGGCATGGATGGTCATGGAGCAGCCCCACATTGCACTCTGCAAAACACTTGCAACCAAAAGGCATGGAAAGGCCTACACATCTTTTGGTCTGATAACTCTAGAGAAGCAGTGACAGGTACTTCTCTGTGCTCACAAGGAGTGTGCAGAGTGGTGACATGAATTTCCCCTGGGGTCAGGGCAGGTAAACTGAACCCATCCAAAGAGGAGGTCAGGGTGACATCAGCTAGTGCATAACTACATCAGTGCTTTTCAGTTTGCTGTTTCTTGGAATGAAAGCACCCTTCAAAATACCCACTGCGCTGTCTGTGGTTGGCCCACCAGCAGCCCTGTCCATTGAATTACAGAATAAAGTTGTTGTGGCATTTAAAAGAGGCTTTCCCCCCTCCCCCCATATAACCCAAAAGCTGGAGTTTAAAATTCCTATTGTATGAACATTAATATGAAAAGAATGCTGTCTCCTATTATGGAATTGTGTTATAAAACTGGAATGCTGTCCCCGCCCCGCCTGGCTCACAATCATCCGGACTTTGCCAAAAATCATCCTGTACTACAGAGCATGTGTCTCACGATGGGAACTGCCTCCTGACTCACAAAGACAAGAGGCCTCAAATGTGTAAAGCTGGCAGAGGGGTTTTTTTAAGCTGTCAGTAACAATCGGGCGACGTGCTTAATTGCTCTGAATTCTGATCTCTCCTCTGTGTGCAGCCTCCCAACCAGCAAGCTGCAGCTGTGTGCCTCTGCTTGTGAACTGCACCCATTGTCCCTCCCAGGAGACTGAGAAGAGGTCCAGCTAATACGCCTTTGTCTGCCCTTCTTGGTGCTCTTGGCTTGTAAGCAATGACCTAAAAACATTATGTCCAAAGTTCAGAGCCTTGGAAAGCTGTCAGGAGCCTTCCTCTTCAGTCCTTTGAGCTTTAGCAGTGCACCTTGAAAAGGCAGTGTGTGTGAAGGGACTTTGAAGCATTCTTTGCATGCAGCAGGGCCTGTTTCTAAAATCCCTCTTTAGAGCAGCAACTGCAAAACAAAATTTCTGAGGCCAAATTCTGACTGCAGCAGTGCCCATGTTTGGAACTGAGTTACTCTGGATGTCTGCTGGTAATCCACTGGAGCTTGTTTACTCCATTAAGGATTGATTTCCTCTAGCCACATTCTAAAAAATCTAGATGTATCATTTATTATATGTCTGTGCATGTCTTTGCTTTAACAACTTGTTTCTCACTTCAGATTTTTCTTTCCCCACTGATTCAAACCCCAAAGTTATCAAGTCAGCTCAGGAGTGGCCTCTTGGGAGGGCTTTTTCCTCTCCTGCCCACAGGGCTACATCACATACCTCATAACCCCAGACAAGAACTGGTAAAATTGCTGGGGTATTTTTGAGGGAACTTGTTCAATTACACAGAGCACATTCTAAGCCATACAGCCAAGTCCTCCTCCGCACAGGGATGATGTAAGCACATCCAGGAAACTTGGGATGCCAAAAATCTCAAACTGGAGGAAATATTTGCAGGTCGACATGGCTGCAAATTGGGCAGAATTTAGGACCCTGGGGAATGTTCCAGTCACAGCTTCAACCCGAGCCTAGAGAAGACCAACACAAACAAAGAGAACACTGGTCAGGTCTCAGAACAGTCTTGCTAGGATGGGCTGAAAAGCTGCTTTTCAGACCAGGGCTGAGGAAAGAAACATTTTTCATGAGCTTGTGTGTCAGGAGGGTGCATAAGGAAAACTCAAAAGGTTAAGAAGTTGAAAATTGCTAGGATTTTGCATTGACAAAGCTGGATAAAGTATTTAAATAGAGGAACACTGGATGTAAGTAAAAATAGGATTGTACTACTCAGACAGCACTGGGACATGTGCCAATGACAGCTACCAAGGCAATAGATGGTCAGGAAATATGACACATGGACCCACTTGATTACTTGATAGATGCTTTTTAAAGCCTCTTGTCTGCCTTCATTCAAAGTTATTTCCTATGTGGTTCCCAAAACGAAGGAATCTCTGGCAAAGATAAACAAGACCAATCTGCCTTCCTCTGCAGGCTAAAGCAAAGATCAGAAAATACAGACCAAGCAGAGAAAATTAAAACACAGAAGAGGAAATGCCAATCATTTTCCTGACTAATAAATGCCAGGAGGAGAAATCCAAGGTTCACAGAAGGACCCGTGTCTCTATGGAGTCTGTATATTTCTACTCTCTGCAAATCTCTGAACTCCACAACACTGACAGTTCAGTTTTGCCAATTATGCAACTTTTTAATGCTTTTGTTGCTTTTATGACATGTGTCAGCTGACTGTGCAATCAAACCAAATAAGACTACAATAATAAAATAACCCACATTAACTAATTATCTTAATAACAACTCTGTTAAGGGTGAGACATCTGATAGGAGAGATAGAAGCAATAATAAAAGGGCACAGTCAACTGCGTGAACAGGCTTGCACTGCTTCCCAACGCGATGCTCCAAGGGTATTAACCCTTGGACTCCTGGGTGAGAAGGCTTGGGAGATACCAAAGGGTGAGGTTTTCTAGAGACTGTTAAGGAATCCAGACCACAGGGATTAAAACTAGGAAAAAATTTGAGGGTGGAAATGCGATAGGAAAGACATGCCAGCAGAGCTATTTCCTCTGTTGTCTGTGAGCTGCCTTCTGCAGCAGTTTGTAAGCAGGCACATGGGCTGCTGGGAATGAGCTGCAGCAGAAAATAAACACAAGATGTATGGGGCAGGCTACATAATGAAATCAGACTTAATACACATGAGGCATGAAGGATCACCCAAGGAAATCTTCCCTATCCTTCATCAGGCCCCACTGATCTCCAGGACATAGGAATACTGCTGTCCCCACAGCTTGCAAGAACACCAGCCTCCCAAACCTGGTGGAAAAACACACAGATATAACACCAAGCACCATGTCCTTCAGACCTGGAATGTGAGCTGAATCAAGACAGAGACAGTGTCTCATTTCCTCCTGGAAATCCTTCAGAGGTCTTCCAAAACTATCCCCTAGGGTGAGAGTAAGTTTGCCCTACGCACACAGCCAGCACAATCTGTTCCACGCTTTGGAGACTAAAATCATCCCTCAGTGGCTGAAAACTGACCTGATCCATGAAAAAACTGAGCTGTGCTTGTCAGGTTGACAAATACAGAATCTTGAACATCTCTGATTTTCCTTCCAGAAGATCTGATCCAAAAGTTTTCTTCTGCACCGAAAGCTAAAATAAGAATACGTCCAGGCGCAGTCTGCTTTATACAACCACTCTTCCTCATGGTGGTATCTGTCATGCTCTACTGGCCTGAAATCATCACAAGGTCCACAGAGATGCAAAGCTCTGTTAGTCACTTAAATTAATCTGGGAGGATGATCAGCAGAATAAAACAGATCCAAAGACACCACAATAGATCTTAGGGAGGATTCAGACCACCAACTCAGAGGATCCTAAAGACAGGAAGTCTCCAAAGGTCATGCAACAGCAGCTCACGGGTGGGTTGTTGTCTTTCTTCAATGACTACAGAGGGAGCCTAGAGCAACAATCACAAAGGCTAACATTAGCCTGGGAAGGCTAGTCTCCACAAGTTTCCCCTGTAGTCAATGAAGGGTGAGAGGCAGCTTTGGCAGGAATTTCATGTTTCCTTACAGCTCTGCACAGCTCCTGCTCAGAGTCATCCTTCTCCTCAGACTATTCAAAGAGGGAGGTAAGGGAAAGTGGTGTCTCTAGATCCAATATATTCTTTATTTATAGCAGTCTCAGTTATCTACCTCTGCCATGTTAGTCTCTGGGAATACCTCTGGCCCCAAATCCAGCCCTCTGTGGGCCATGCTGGGGATGGGCAATTTTGATGACATCAGCAGGAGCAGCTTCCATGTGTGGCTCTGTCTAGACCAGGTTCCTCTGGATGGGTAACGGATTGGGTATCCTGTGTCATGATGTTACACAGCCCAGTGAAATGCAGCATCTAGGTGTTCAAATTAAATCTTTATTTGTCCAGCTTCTCCCTCTTCCTGGCTGCCCTGTTGGCTTAGTCTGGCCCATGTGGTCAGTGTGTGCTCTATGTCAGAGGCAGATTCACTGCCACGGGTGGGCAGAGTGGAGGAAGGCAAAGGGCCTGCATGGCACTGCCACTGTCACTGTGGCTGCACCCAGCCCAGACCACTCTTATTTCCCACCTGGTTTTGGCACATTTCTCAGGAAACACTACCCAGGATCTCCTCTTGCTTCAGACCCTTTTCAGATACCAGGTGGGGTAGTGGTTAGAGAGACCTGAGTCATTCCTTGTAGTCATCACATATCTGAATGCTGTAGATAGCATCCTTCAAGTGAAATCAGATTATCATGCAACTCAGGTTTACCCAAGAGTTAGACAGGGCTTTTGTAAAATCACCTGCACTGCTCCTTCACTCCAACCCACATTCTGGGGCTTTCCCACCATCAAAAACATGAGAGCACCACGCTTGTGAAACTTCTGAATAGGCAAGAGGCTTGCTTCTCTTCCTACAGAACAATCTTCGTTATGGTAAATGAAACAGGCTGGAGGAGCATTGATCTGCCTGCTCAGGACTTTCACAAGCACACTCAGCCTCAGGGCACAGCTCAGCAGTCCCTTGGGGCCTTTCAGGGTTTGGCAGAGCTGCAAGGTCAGATGCAGCCATGACCTTGCAAGGAGACTCCTTCCCAGGTCATGCAGAGCTAGCACACTGAGACCAGTCAAGATTTCACCCAGTAGCCACAAGACTGTCTCTACGTTCCTGAACGCATCCATGCCCACCAGGCCATCAGATAGAATGAAAATTTCACATTTCCACCACCAATGGCTAAGCAAATGCAGATTTTCATACCACAGAACCTCAGTTTAAATTAGCAGTGAGCAAAAGTCAGGTGGGGTCTCATCCTTAAGAACCCACATGAGAGTGGATATGTGTAGGGGAAAAGGACACCTCAAAGACAATGTGAACTGAGTGGGTGAGAGGACTGGGAGTTTACTTGCCCAATCTGAATTTCTCAATCTTTCCTAGGTTTAGCTGTCACTTTCACCTGAGGGTTATTTGCCATGTTCAGACAGCACTAGGAAATGGAGATGTCTAAGTACAGAAAAAATGGCAAACACTAAGCAATGGAGCTCCAAAAGTTCCTGTCTCTCTCTAAATTCTCTATTTTAAGACAATTTTGGGATATTCTGTTACCAATGTCTGTAAAAATATGTATGTACATAGGAGTTAGCTTAAAGCCTTAGCCATGTGTCATTCCCTCTTCTCTTCACACAGGCTTCTCATCTTCAACAGGGTACAGCAAAGACTTCACCCCTTGGTGACTAGGCAAAAATAGGTCAGGCATCACAGAGCACCTTCTTCCCAGAAGGGCATCGCCCCAAAACTTGCCCCAGTCACATGAGGTATGATTAGCTTGTGGAGCAGATACAACACCCTCTTCTTGAAGCTTCTTGCTATATTCTGCAAGCTGGAATTAGGAAAGAGGCCATCCTGTGTTGGGAAGCTGAACCAGGACAGGGCATAGCTCAAACAGGAGCATGAAATCATCAAAAGGGTTTAAAGGCTCCCATCCTCCCTACTACAGTTTGCTTGATTGCCAGCTAGCGTTTTGTCAGGCAGTGCCTTGGCATAATTTAGGCACAGACTAAGCATCCTTGCTAATAGGGAACATGGCTGAGACCATCCAGCTTCTGACAGCAAAGTTTAGTCATATAGACAGCCACATGTAAGGTACATGGTACCACTTACCCTCTGAGTCAAGTGGATCTGGCCTAATAGCCAAGAGATTCACCTCATGGAGAGGCAAATGCTGCTGACCCAGACTGACCACAGACTCTGGCAGCCATGCATTGGTGAGAAGTAGCCCTCACAGCTACACTTTCTTTCACAGACATCAGGTGTCAGAATGTCTTTCAAAAAATACAACGTCTCACAGAGAATTCTTTTCCACTATGCCAGCTTCTTCCAGCCACAGCCCCTCTGAAGGGATAACATCCCAGTGATGCCAACAGCCCCAGACCACATGCAGCACTAAACAAGGAAAATATTTGCACCATTTACAGTTGTCTTTTCGTGTTGTCTAATAGCTGGAAATGGAAAGCAGACATATGAACAATCAGAATGTCTCTGGCAGAGTAGCCTTGCTTCCTAGGCTGACAGCTAAAGGTCCTTCTTCTGTATCAAGCAGGGAGGTGATTGACAGCCTGCAAACCAGAACCGTGTGTCTCCTTTTGTAGAAACATGGAACCTCTTGGGTTGGAAGGGACACACAAGGAGTCAAACTCCTGGCCCTGCACAGCCCCAAGAATCACACCATGTGCCTCAGACTGTTGTGCCGACTTCATCTTTCTTCTCTTTCAGGATCTGAAGTCACCAGGAGATTTTTACACTCTAATGTCTAATTGGAAGTGTGTTGGACTGCACAACAAACCATTCAGCACAGGTGCAAGCACACCTTTTTTCTGAAGCCTTTCACAGAAAAGGTCAGTCATGGAGAGAGCAAATATGGTAAATACAACTTATTCCCACCAGAATCAGATTTATACATGCCCAATAATTAGCCTTAATTATGCAAAATATAACTGATAGACAAGGAAAAAGGAGTCACTTATAACATTACTTGTGGCAAAAACAATGGCAGAAAAGTAGAAATCTGCCCCCCGCCCACCAGAGATTATGCATGGGCCATCTCAACATGCATTCTGGCAACCCAGGTCCTTCCAATTAAATGACATCAGGGAGGCATTACAAATAGTGTGGGCCCTTTTCCATTGCTGCTTCTGACTAACTGATGTAATGCTGAACTGTTTATCGCCATAATCCCAGCCTACATATCCTAACCACTGAGTCAGTATTTAACTGAATCTCTCAAATCAAAACAGTTTTGTAGCAAATACTGCATGTGGTTTTCATCTCGTGGGTTCACAAACTTCACATAATTATTACTTATATTGCTATAACAACATGGGTCAGTGCCTGTGTGCTGGCCTTGGGCAGGGTTGTTGCGCTGGATGGGGAACAAAGATGCCTTGCATTCCAAATTATATATGTTATAGCAGCTTCTCATGCAAAAGGTAACAGAGGGACAGCAGGATATTCAGAGACAGCTTGAGCCACCATCCACTCCCACCATCACTGTGTTTGTCAGAAATATAGAATTGCTCCAGGAAGGCAGCCTGGAGGAATTTCTTGCCTTAGTCCTGTGATGTATAAGACAAACTGCTTGGAGAGGAAGTCATATGGGGAGTGGCTGAGAGAATCTGAGTTGTTTAGGCTGGAGGAAAGGAAGTTCAGGGGAGACCAATTGCTCTCTACAGGTGACTGAAAGGAGGTTGTAGCAAGGTGGGGATCAGACTCTTCTCCCAGGCAACAAGCAACAGGACAAGGAGAAATGGATTCAAGCTGCACCAGAAGAGGTTCAGGTTGGAAATCAGGAGGATTTTCTCCATGGAAAGGGTGGTCAAGGATTGGAACACAGTGCCCAAGGAAGCGTGGAGTCGCCATCCCTGGAAGTGTTCAAGAAATGACTGGACATGGCACTTAGTGCCCGTAGTGCTATGATTTAGTTGACACAGGGATGTTCAGTTGATGATTCTTTGCTGTCAAAGCACAGCACACACTGCTCAGCACATGTCTGCTGCCTTATGCACCGCAGGTCTGGAGTGAACCTTCTCTTTGAAGGACAATCCTCCCAGGCTAGGGAGTATGAAAAACATGATCAGCTGCACATTATCAAGGTCTCTGGTACAGACCACTGTGGAAACTCAGGCTACATCCACCAAGGATTTCCTCGTGTCTGGACCTATACCAACTAGCAGGGGACCAGCAAGGGCAGCTGGACGATCTGCAATAACTGAACCAGGTATTTCTTCTGAAGCATCACAGGTGCATTGAGAAGAGGGTGATTGAGGTTGCTGGCTAATTCAGAGGTAAGAGGGCAGGCTGATTCAAACTGATCACAGCAGGCAGATGTTTACAGTCAAGCCCAAGTGTTGAGTGGTTCCACAAAACCCAAAGGTCCTGGTCCGAGCGTGCTCTGGGAACCAGCCCCACACAGTGATCATTGGAGGTGAGGAGCCAAAGCATGTCTGCCCCATGTGTGGATCCGTGCTTTCCCGTGCAGTCAGCCCACAGGGGTCAACACAGACTCATTTTGATAATGGCCTCGTGTCCTCTATGGCAAAGCAGAGCTGGGTTGTTCCCAACACGCAGAGGAGCACTGCACCAAGGCAGACAAGCTGTGGCCAACCCAATGCCAGCCATGCAGGCAGAACACACAAGGGCAACACCTTTAAACACATCTAAGCCTGCCCTCAGGCCCAAAGTGGCGGGGTAAAGGTGGGAAAGGTGGTCTGGGAGGATGCTCAGGACCTCATGGGGCATGGGGGGCAGGGACATGATCTGGGGTGGGCAGATGATTAGTGCCAAGTGTGTGCCCTGGGTTAAACAGGTTTCAGCCATTCCTCAAGTTGGTGGGTGTGACACCAGCTCTCGTCAGAACCCACAGATGCCCCAGGCAGTGCAGCCCAGAGAAGATGACAATGAATGTGAGTAATTCTTGAAATTTGTGGGAAGACTATTCAGACGTCTGACTTCCTGCTTCTGCATGTACAGAGGAGATGTTTTTGTCTAAAGGAGTGGTAACAGTTTACACTGATATAAAGCCTCATACACTAGGGTGCAGGATCACAGAGCCCAGGAGAAGGGGAAGAGGGGAAAACACAGCAAAGTCTGCAAGAGAGCAGTGCTGACCCCATGTGAAGAGGGAAGTAACTTATGTCTGGGAAAGAGTTCATATATAGGAATTCCCCTTGGACTGAAGGAGAACCAGCCACTGAAGTGAGACTCTGAGTCAGAGCTCTTTTCCCATGGTGCTGCTGGCCAAGGCAATCACAGGGTTACCTCTGTCTCAAGGGCAGATTGCATTATTTAAGTCCAGCCTAAAAGCCTTTTAATAAAGGTTAATATGGATGGGAATGTCAGCTTTATAAAACAGTTCATTGTTTAAACATCATCAGAAGATCTTGATGGAGTTTAAAGACAGCAGTGAAACAAAACACTTTGTTCTGAATGCACCCAAAGGATGAAATAGGATTTCTCTCTGCAGAAGCTATTTGGCCTATACTCCAGGGCACCATATGTAAGAAGAGAGAGAACACCTGAGGTTAACAACAGTAATATTTTTTACAATTTGAGCCTGCAGAATCTCTTCCCAGCAACTGGAGCCACTTTAATATGAAATACATCATTAGAGTGATAGGACTGTGATGATGGACGACACTGAGAGATCTCCAGAGTAACCCTGATGGGAGCTGGTGCTCAGAGAATGCACCACATTAATTTACAAGCCTGTCACGGTTGCTTTGGGTTTATTTTTAACTAAAACAACCTGGCCTTCAGCAATCTATGCCAGGGATACCCTGACTTTGCAGAATGTGCAGAGCAAGAGTTGCAGCATATGCTTTTGTTTTCATCAGACAAAGGCTTCAAGTTAGGAGTTCTGAATATTAAAGTAATGGTTTTTTTCTTCCATCTATGCTCTATTTTTAGCAATTAATGACCATCAATAAGTCCAAATCACATATAATACAGTACTGAAGCACAGAGTGCCTAAGGAGGTAGAGAAAAATCATCTGATCCAACACCCATCCAGCCCAGCACAGGATCTTGTATATATATCACCCCTTCCCAGCAGATTTATCTCTAAGTGAAGAACATGTTAATACCATGGGGGTGGACACCAAGGAATATTTCACTTCTGCCTTACTCACAGAATTGCCTCCTACCTACAGCAGAAGGTACTCTCCAACCTGTCAACCACTCACGGCAGCCCAGCCACTCAGAAAAACTACCAGGTTGTGATAGTGAAGAAATTCATACAGGTGTCATGCAAGTAGCATGATAACTGCACAGCTAGGGCACAAATGCAAGCTGGAGAAGAAAGCAGGGAAAGCAAACAACTGCTTCTGAGTTCATGGCATAGGGCAAACACTGGAGACAGTAAATGCTTGTTGATTTAAAGGCCCCGCTGATTTCAAAGTGACCAGCTGGCAGGAAGCGTTGACATTTGGGCCATTTAAGCAATCTTCAGATGATGACACAAACATCAATTCCCTTGAGGACCTTCTGGCAATTTTCCAGTATTGTAAGGGATCCCTTACTCAGACAAGAGACATTGCAAGTGACAACCAGAGGAAAGTCCTTGCATAGTACAGTCAGATTGCAAAAGGGATAGACCTATTACAGGGATGCTTGGAGAAGAGAAAACTCAGTTCACCATGTTCACACACTGTGGCACTCATGAGAGGAAAGAAAGCCTCAGAAGATTAAGGCTATATGAGAGAACTGCTACCTACACTTTGCACCCAGAGCTAAACAAGTGACTGCATTATTTTACAGATCAACTGGACTGCCACAAATGGCCATCTGGTCCCTGGAAGAGGAAGTGCAATGCCATTCATAGCAGGGCCCACTGCAAAATAGAGCCACCTTGAGGCAAATCACACCCTGAAGCAAACTTGCAGACTACAGCAAGCTGGGTCAGAGTGTCAGTCTGCTGGAGGGCAGGAGGCTCTGCAAAAGGATCTGGACAGGCTGGATCGATGGGTCAAGACCAACAGCATGAGGGGCAACCAGACCAAGTGCTGGGTTCTACATTTTGCCACACCAAACCCACACACTGCTGCAGGCTTGGGCAGAGTGGCTGGAGAGCTGCCTGATGGAAAAGGACCTGAGAGTGCTGGTCAGCAGCAACTGAACATGAGACACAGTGTGCCCAGGTGGCCAAGAAGGCCAGTGCACCCTGGCCTGTATCAGGAATAGTGTGGCCAGCAGGAGCAGGGCAAGGATTGTCCCTCTGTACTCGGCACTGGTGAGGCCACACCTCAAATCCTGTGTTTGGTCTTATGTCCCTTAGTACAAGAAGGACATTGTGGTGCTGGAAAGAGTCCAGAGAAAGGGGTCAGAGCTGGGGAAGGGTCTGGAGCACATTTCCTATGAGGAGAGGCTGAGGCACCAGGAGGTGTTTAGCCTGGAGGAGGCTCAGGGGACACCTTGTTGCTCTTTACAACTGCCAGAGAGGAGGGTGTAGCCAGGTGGGACCTGGTCTCTTATCCCAAGCAATCAGTGACAGGACAAGGGACACAGTCGTAAGCTGCACCAGTGGAGGTTTAGGTTGGATATTAGGAAGAACTTCATCACAGAAAGGAAGATTAGGTATTGGAATGAACTGCCCAGGAATGTGACAGGAATGTGGAGGCACTGTCCGTAAGGGTTTTTAAGGAAAGACTGGACATAGCACTTAGTCCCATGGTCTTGTTGACGTGGCAGTGTTCAATCAAAGCTTAGACTCAATGTTCTCAGAGGTCTTTGCCAACCTAACTGATTCTGTATGAGAGCCTGGTCAGGAGAAACTCAGAAGAACAGCTGGTTAGTTTGCTTCCAGCAAAATTTCTATAGGATGGTTTGGAGTCAGCACAACATAGACTGCCTCAGTCACCAACTTGAAATTACCTCCCTTCCATGCTCTTTGCCTCATGGTTCAACCCTTGCTCTTCATCAATTGCTATGAGTCAGACTGTGAACTCCAGAGGCTCCACAGACCCACAGAACAAGGGGCACCCAGGAGTTTGTTAACTGTAGTACAAAGAATAAACAGGCACTTGGGGTCTACTCAGCTGGGATGCTTGGGTAGGATTTGTCTCCCCTGCTTAACATGTCAACATCAATGACACCTAATTATGAGGCAGTGACCTAACATCTCTTTATAATCACTTTCAGGGATATAGATAATCCTTTAGCAAGCAAGTAATCTTTGGGTGGCTTTGGTCATCTGTGTGAGGATATGATAAATTGAGCCCAAGAGCTGCTATTTCTTTTCATGGACAGCAGTAGAGAAGGCAGTGGTACTCATGGGAGTAGAAGAGCAGGAGCTCTACTTATCCATCCCCCAGTGCTGGATGGAGAGGGCAAGGAAGGCAGCCACTCTGTGAAACCCCTTTGGTCATCCCAGTGTGAATCAGCAGAATCTGTGAAAAGTTAGCAAAATTCGTGGGCAGTACTTTTTCATGTCTGCAAATACAGCTCTCATTAGATCGGTAAAACAGCTGGATATTTTTGGATCCATGAGCTGCCAAGGTTATGTGTACTGAAGGCACTTCATATACAGCTGGGTGTGAAATTGATAGAAACTGCAAGAAAATCTCTGTGTCTATAGGTGATTTTTAACTTGTGGTGATAAAAATTGTGAAAACAATTGTTATATAAGCTAAATCTTTTTAGCAGATGGCAAGAAAAAGGAATGCATAACAGTAAAACAAAAGGCTGCTATTTGCCAAACGTACACACAAGGACCTTAAGGAAGGAAAATGTTCTTGCTTCTGCCCTGTGAATGAAGAAATAGGCTTTGATAACCATATAAATGAAAACCATGTGTCACTGAGTTGAGTTTGTGGACCTGGAATAGAGAAAAAACCCAAAACCACAAATAAAACAGATGCTCTCATCATGACTGGTTTCTGATTCAAAGACAGTTCCCTAGCAGTGTATAACTCACAGAAAGTGAAGGTAAGAGGAAGTCCAAGTTTCCATGAAGCAACAGGGAATACGGCATTGTGCAACAGCTTTTCCAAACTGAATGTACATTGAGGCATTGCCCAATCAAATGATAGCCAACAATGTATGCAATGAAAAACTGATTGAATCTTGCTGTAAGACAACTCAAATGACGCTATTAAATATCTTAATCTTGGAGCTGACAGAATTGTGGCATGGAGTTCTGTCAGTAGAAGCTATAATGAGGCGCTGGTATTACACACATACACACTACCTCTTTGAACTTCTAACACAAAACTGGAGGCTGGAGGAATGGCATGTGGCATCATCAGCCAGTATTTTTCAGGCATAGGAATTTTCTCACACATCCAACTGTAGGTTAGGAAACTCTCTTTTTAATTATAGCAGATGGAGAAGCATTTCTCTTCATACTCCAAACATTTTCAATGAGTATTTTCAACAACACATGACAATTTTCATGATTAGGAATGAGCTGGAGGATTTATGAAAAAGCAGACCAGCCCAAACCTCACAAAACTTATAGATCTTTCTTATGCCTTTCTGTGAAAGCCCATGCAGAAGACCAGAGAGCAACAAGCCAACTGCTCTCCATTAAAAGTTATCCTCACAGACATCAGGGCGGAATGATTCTCCTCCCATTTTCATGAGCAAGTCTGAAGAGGATTTTCATTAAAGTAAATGAGAATAGACTGAGTGAAAATAATTAACATGAAATTATGTAATGTACTGAACAGCAATATTCTCAGAAGAAGGGCAGATGCATTTTGGGAAAGTATGAACTACTGCATCACAAGTTACTGGAATGCAGGTGGAGATACATAGAAGTGCACAGTATCGATATAAAATCACACTAGATGATTTGATAGTCCTTTTCAAATCCATGAATCTATTAATTGTTTCAGGACAGTACAGCAAAATTCTCTGCTAAAAAGATCAGCTGCCCTGTGAGCACACTGACACTCTCAAGCAGGCAGACCCAGACCAGACAAGCACCACGCAGCCTGACTGGAGGGTTTGTGTTGTGCACTGTCATGGGAGGCAGTTCTGCTGGCCCTCCAGATCCCAAGGCTCCTGGGAACAGACCTGTCTTTTGTAATTCCCATTACTCCATCACTTACCTGATGCCAAGCCTCTTAACATTGTCTTGATCCATTTAAACTATGCCTTGCAAAAGTGGTGTTTGAAGAAAACTGTTTAAAAACAATCCACACAGGACAGATGAATAATGTTGGATTTTAGGCAGTTTTCTCTGCAAACGGGAGTTTAAATTTCTTTTGGTAATAACCCCTTTTGACTTGCCCACATGTAGATGGTAATTATTACTGCTTTTTACAGCTAGGGTATTTTAATCCCAACACATCTCATTCCCTCTCCCACATAGACAGTCTTTGAAGCAACAATAACAAGTACCAGCTTCCCTAGGCCAGTTTGCAAATTTGCCTCAAGGCTAAAACAGTCAGAGCAGGCTTAGTAGGTCAGAATTGGATTTCCCAAATATGAACCATTCCAGAAAAAAAGTATTTTTCTTACTCTTTGTTAACTTATTAATCATTAGAGAAAAAAAGAATATTGGGAGGTTAGATGTCCCGCCCCCCCGTGTCAATTATGTATGGAAAATAACTGCACAAAACACTCTGGCTCTGCTGAACAGGAGTTTTGCCACTGGCTTCCAGCAGAGCCATATTTCACCCACTGCCTCCAGAGTGACATCTCACATGTCACCATTTGCTAGTAGCAGCAGAGAGTTCAGCAGCAGGCCTGCCATTACCATATAAAACATAAAGGAAAGCTGAGGTATCTCTGTGGGATCTGGCAGCCCCACAGAACTCATCCAGATTTGTTTGGTTTTAATTACCATTACAGTAAAGGGCACTAAAAACTCTGTGGAGTCTGGGAACAAACTGTTTTGGTTGCCCTCAGACACACATTATCCCAGCACAGCTCTGCAAGCAGCATGGTAGTGGGACCCAGCTGGAGGAGCTCCAGTGGGATCAGAGCCAGGAGGCTTCAGCCAGGGGGACTTCATCCATTTCCTACCTACCAGAGGGGAGACTGACACTTCAGCTTCCTCACATATCCTTGGGCACACCCTTAGGACCCAGACATGGATTGATGTATCTCCCTGAAAATCCAGGGTTGCATGTTCTGGCTTCTTTCTAAGTTCAGTCCGAACGCTATTGCTGTCTGTCCCCAGAGAGATGTGAGAGTTGTGCCTCACCTTGGGCACAGGAGGCTGCTCAGGAAACATGAGCCTTTGGGTAAGCTGAAGGAAAGACAGACAGAACAGGCAAGCAGCGTGATCACAGGTGGATTTGTTAAAGACTAGTTCACAAAGGGCACAACGTTGCTATCACACCTGGAGGTGCAGCCATTCAGTCCCTTGCTGACAGACCCAAGTTAAAGACCTCATTCATCCTCAGCTGAAGCATTTTGTTCCTCTGTTTTCTAATTCAGTCAAACCTTCGTGATGAAAAGCACACTCCGCAGATGTATTGCCACAAAAATGTTGCTCTAATGAACTGGCAGGAAAGACAGTTTCTCAGAAAGAAGATCTCTGAGCAGCCCGATTCACAATTACTCTTCACATCCACAGGCTTTCATGCTAATTAGGAGTGACACCTTTAATTACCAGTATTGAAACCCTCAAAAGCCAGCAGATCACAACCTAAATCCCTGATACTGTCAACCCAGAAGGCAGCTCAGCAGTTGCATTTGGGGTTGGTTGTTTTGGTTTTGGTTGGGTTTTGTTGGTTTTTTTTTGAGTCAGTGGCTTGTTTCCCTATGACACCTTGAGAAAAGGTTTATTTGTGTAATGTCTACAAAACTAAAATAACAGGGAATATTTAAATTGAGGTAGAGGGCAATTTAAAGCACAGCTAAAACTTCTCTGCTGAAATAGCTAATGGTAGGAGAAATGTGTACTTCCAACACGTAATTAGGAAGAGACAAATAGAGGGTGTGGAGTCTTACTATGGAATGTTAATTACAAGCAGATCCTGAATCCCCGGGTTGAGTTCCAGCCAGCTGAGGACACATATTGAAATGTACTTAGTGATATACTCATTTCTACTTAATTACTTGTGAGACAAAGCAGCCAAAGGATATTTCTTTAGGATGCAGAGGATAGCTCTGAGAAGGACTGATAAATGTGAAAGATACATAAAGCAATATCAGTCCACCTACTTGCCAGTGAAGGGAATTTCACAACATTTTTTCTAGTGCTCTGTGTTGCCTATTTTAATGTCCTATGTGATAGGGTTTCCACCATTTCCCTTGGAAGATTAGATAAGCTTCATGGCCAGGATTTTTTCTACCTGTGATATTCAGCCTGAGTTTTCTTCTCTTTTTTAGAGTTCAAGTGTGTTTTTCTGAAAAATAAAAACCTACCATAATAATTTCTCTCTCTCCTCATTAACTGCACCTGAAATATCCTCTGAAAAGGGTGTTTAGAAAGATATTTTGGTTGAATTAAACTCATCCTTTTCTGGGAATGGGTGCTGGAGGAGCAACCAAGCAGAGCAAAATACCTGAGTGGGAAAAAAGAGGAGGTCACCTAAAGTCTGTTGTGTTCTCAAGACCTCCCAAATTTCATGGTGTCTGAGATGCCTGTTCCATGTACCCCATCAGCACAGTGGATGCATTTTCTGTGCTTCAGGTCATGCCACAGCGTTGAGTGGCAGAAGGTGGCTGGTAAGGACTGGCAGCCAAGCTGCTCATCCTCACCTGCACACAGACACCAAAGTCTCCTTAGAACATATCCCTGGATGGACTCTTTCAATTGATCTTAAATGGCAGGTGATGATTCAAAACAGCAGCTGCCTCAGCATGAAGTGATGATGGAGAGGCTGTTCTGCAAATACATGAACTCCAGGCTGAGGTACATAGGGCAGGAACCAGTTACATGGTCCACAAGGGCACGGCACAGGTTTGCACTGTGCCTTGCACACAGGCTCCATTTCACCTCCATGTGAGTCACTAGGAGCTTGCTGCCCTCATCCTTCTTCCTACCCTGCACTTTCCTCCATGAATTTTTTTGCTGCAGGACTATCTCCATGGTAAGACAGAGAGTCAAACCTAGACTCTTTCTTCCTTAAAGGACACATGTAGCTTTCCCATCTGAAAATCAGACAGTTTGGAAATGCTAACACCACACCAGGCGTAGATGAAATATGTGTCTGTAAATACATTCAAAGTCAAGTGGAAATAATCACATGTGACATGATCAAAGTGCAGCATCAGTTGATTGCCATCCAGCAGACAGCAGAAAAGTTCAGTCCATTTATTGCTCCCAAACACATCAAGGATCTCAGGCAATAGCCAGAACCTGGAAGTAACCACTGCTATCCTAAATCTACTTGAAGACAATGCATTTCCACAGGCCAACAAGGCGGCAATCTGCACTTGGGAACACAATGCATGGTGGCTCAGCTGTCGTGATGTGTAAGGTACAAGGTAACACCACGTGTTCCCCAGCCCTCCTGAGAAGCAATGTGTCCTGGCTGAGGATGCTCCCTTGCACCTGAGATCATCCAGGAGAGGAGAGGCCTCTCTCACAGCAAGGGGGTTTGCACTGCTGCCTGTTTGGCTTTGGGTGATAAAAGAAACACAGATGTCACACGTGTCTGTTAGTAAGTGGCTGCTTGGCTTTAGGGTAAATGCAAGATCAGACATCCCCAGGGTTAAAGCAAAATGTTGAAAATCACTGAAAAATAAGAAAGGGAGAGAAAGTAGAAAAAGTGTAGTGTAGATAAAAATTGATATCGGTTCTTTCTCTAAATCTGCCACCTCTTTATTCCCTAAAACCCTTAAACAAGAGGATACTGACCCTGCTGTCTGAGTCATATGCCACAATCATCTCTGAAATAAGTAGCAAAGAAACAACAGAAGACACCTAAACAAAACCAGGGAGAACACTGGTTTCCTTGACCACTAAGGCCAACCCAAAATCCCACTGGCAACAGTCTTTTGTTGACAGAAAAGGAGCATCTACACAGGAAGTGGTGAATCTGAGGCAGCACACAAAAATGGAACTGGGATCTGGATGCTGGGACTGCATCTCAATCCAGATAGGGTGAAAAAAATTGAAAAATTAGAAAAAGAAGTGAAAACCATGCAGACCTCACCCAAAACCAGACCACCTATTCCTCTTCACTCGAACAGCCCCTTGGTTGTAGGTGTGTTTTTCAGCCCTGTCCCTGTCTTTTTATAAATCATGCCCATTCTGGGTTTATCTCTCCCAGCAGTCAGGACCTTGCAGACCATCTTTGCATCTCTCTTGTTCCACACCCTGGACATGTGTGGAACAATGGAGGCCTGAAGAGGAATCACAGGGATGAAATGGAGACAGGGGAGAGAACATAAAAAGAGGTGCAAGACAGATCCACCCTCATTGCAGTGGGTTATGTTGAATATCTGAAAGGATCACAGGAAATGTGAGTACAGGCAAGCTTAGCAGAAAGTCTGGAGTGACTTAGTGATTTAGTCCTCTTCCCTTTGAAGAGGCCTGCATAAATTTAACTGCATAAATTTAACTTCTAGAGAAACCAAGAGGAATCTGCCTTCTTGACCTGGAGAAGTGGGCCCATAGGAAAGAATATCATGTGATTTAACAAGAACAACACAAAGAGCTGCACCCCCTGATATCAACACAAGCTGGGGGATGAACAGATGGAGAGCAGCCCTGTGGAGAGGGACTTGGGGTGCTGGTGGGAGAGAGCCTGGACATGACCCAGCCATGGGCACTCACAGCCCAGAAAGCCAAAGTGTCCTGGGCTGCATCCAAAGCAGCGTGGGCAGCAGGGGAGGGAGGGGATTCTGACCCTCTGCTCTGCTCTGCTGAGACCCCACCTGCAATCCTGCATCCAGCTCTGAGGCTCCAGCAAAGAAAAGACATGGACCTGTTGGAGTGAGTCCTTAGGAGGATCACTGGGATTATTATTAGAGTGTTGGAAAAACTCTTCTATGAAGAAAGGGTAAGAGAATTGAGTTTCTTTATCCTGGAGAAGAGAAGGTTTTGGAGTGACCTAATCGTGTCCTCCCTGAAGGGAGCCTACAAGAAAGACTTTGTATAACACCATATAGTGACAGGACAAGGGGGAATGGTTTTAGACAGACAGAGAGTAGGTTTAGGTGAGATATTAGAAAGAAATTCTTTGTGGATGGTGAAGCACTGGAACAGGTTGTATTTACCTACATGCCATAGTGGAGCAGCTGAAGAGCAGGGAACAGAATGATGAATTGTCTGTCAGGTGAAAAGATGGAAGCATTGGACATCTTTTCCATACTTAAATGGGACTTATAAGAAAGATGGTGACAAAGTTTTTATCGGGACATGTTGCTGTGGAACAATGCATAATGGTTTTAAAATAAAAGAGGGTAAATTTAGACTAGATATAAAGAAGAAATTTTTTATGATGAGGATTGTGAAACACTAGAACATGTTTCCCAGAGAAGCTGTGAATATCCCATCTCTGGAATCATTCAAGGTCAGGATGGATGGGATTCTGAGGTACCTGATTTAACTGAAGATGTTCCTGCACATTGCAGGGAAGGTTGGGCTAAATGATCTTTAGAGGTCCCCTCCAACCCAAACTAACCTATGATTCTGTAATGTTTTAGGGTGTTTTTCCACCTGCAGGCATCTGAGACACAAGTACTTCCTTCAGAGTTTCCCATCCTTCTGCCTCATGTCACAGCACCTGCCAGTAGATCCTCTCTGAGGGAGACCATCCAAGAAATTGTTGCCTCAGGAAAGGGGATTTTTCAGCATAACAAAAATTTGCTCAGAAGACATCTACTTTCCCAATGAAAAACTAAAGGTTTCAAAAAAACCTGCAACCCCAAAACCGCCAAAACCTAAGTGTCCTTGGTCCAAACCCAGAACTTCTTTACCAAATAAAGACTGTAAATGTTGCTTTTATTTTTGCCAAAGCTCATAAAACTAAATTATGTTACTTCCATTTGTTCAATTTAAACCAAAAATCTTCTGCACAAATCAGTTCTAAGCAGCTCTTCCATTACTTACAGAAACTGCAGCATCTTCTGCAAGTCATTCAGGTTAACACAAAGCTATCTAAATACACTGAAGGGGTGAAATTGAGAAAAGGAAACACTTGCTGCACACTCTTCAGTGTTTTAACGTTTGTCCTTGACATTTTAACAAAGAAGTAAAAGAAAGAAGCAGAAGCACGGACTTCTGTTAGTGTTGGTTTTATACTAAAGCCATTTTTTCCCAAGTTTGTGACCATAACTGACACTAAACTTGTCTAAGAAAGGTTGGGTTTTGCTGTACCACAGCTAGAGACTCAGCAAAAACAAGTCAGCTGTTCTTCCTTCTTCCCCCTATCACACCAAACGTGTCTCTCCACAGTACCCAGACTCAAACACATACCCCAGCTACATCCTAGCACTCTATTGGGGCAAGAGTGGAGTGTGCAGCAAGTCTCTTCTGCATTCCCACACCATGGTTTCTGTGGAAAAGTGGGGCCACTTCAGTGTTATTTGGGCCCCAAATCCCCAGGTAAGCTGCAGCAGGTATGAAAGGCACATTTCTAGAAAAGGGTATCCAAAGCCATCTGATCAAGAGCACAGAGTCTGTGGGAACCCAGCAGTGACCCATGCCCCTTATTTGCATCCTCCCTCATGACTCCTTTCTTGCTTCCTTTGTCTGTTTCAGAATGACTCAAGCAACAGCCCTCGCTCATCAAAGACAAAGCATTGCCTGGTCAAGCAGTGTATGACCTGGTCTCACACTCAGCACTCGCTTGGGAAAGCATTTCTAACAATAATGCTTATACCACAAGAACAGTGTTTCACTTGCAAAATTCAAAAATGCCAGATTTATCTTTGCTTGAGCAACTCTAATCCTTTCCTTTCTCATTCAGCTCTGTGATGCATGGAACCAGGTTTGCCCTTGCCTATGCAGCAGATATCATCTTCATCTTACAGGAGAGAAGCCATGCCAGAACACTCAAATGAGACACAAGAATGGTAGATAAAAGCTATGACTGAACAGAAAGTTTATGCTTATACCAATAAGTCCATGAGGGACGTCTCTGCCTCCTGCCAGGCCCAGGGGCAGGGTCTGGCTCATGTAGAGGCTGCTAACAGCCACTGCCCCCTTAACAGTCTGCCTGTGACCACCCCACTGAGTGCTTGGCCATGAGCTTCTCTTGGGATCTATCTGGTGCCCCACTGGCCCTGAGATAAAACTATTGATTCTCAATAACACGAGGGTTGTCCTGAATCCCAGCAGAGCAGTGCTTCTACAGCACAATCCTGGTGGATGGAGGGTGTTGTTGCATGCCCTGAGGTGAGGAAGGTGCTGCTGGTGCTGAAGGCGTGGTGTTGGCTGGGATGGAGTGTATGGGAGGTGGGGGGGAACCTTACCCAGCACTGGTTCACTTGTGGGTCTGCCTGGGAACAGTCCTAGGGAGAGCTGTTCCCAGATTTTGTTCTCTGCAGTGTGGGTGGCCAGGCCTGATCCTTGGTTTACTCCCACCCTCCTTTATTCAGGGATGCAGGAGCTCCCTCTCAAGGACTGTGTGCCGCCTCAGAGGTCACTAAATAGAATGATCCAGAAGCAAAGGGAAGAGTGTGAACAGTAATAATCTTCCCAACATCCAAAGATAAGAACCCCTGACACCGAAGCACTGAGATTTTCTCGAGACATGATTTACTTTTCCCTCTCTCTAGTTTGTAAGTAACTCAATTTATAGATAGGTAGCTTTTGTTCTATCCCAGGCCTGTCATGCCACCCTTTAGTATTAGATGGCATGAGTTGCTTACTCGTGCTCTTTATTTCCCATATTTCCTTTTCGATAGGTTTCTGGCTTTGAGCAGGCAGGTAGAGCCATCAGTCTGTCGCTACTCACAAGGAGTTAATTCAACCAAGAACCTTTCTCTGAGTGCAGTTCTTGTTACAGCACCCTGTTGTCACTGAACACAGGCTACAGCAAAGGTGTGAAGCCATTTACCTTTTATTAACAGATCCCAGAGAAGTTATTTTCCTGTTTGCATACAATGTGTGTATTGCCCTCTGACTTTTCTGTTGCATCAGAGCTGTCACTGAAATGTGGAGCAAACTCCACCACTATGTGTGTGTTGTAAGGTTCATGGTTCAGCCACATAACAACACAAATGACATTCCCATGCAGGCTCACCCCCTCCAGAACGCAAAACTGGAAATAGCAAACTGTTTTAAATCTCTAAAAACACAACTGTACAGAGCTATTGAGAAATCTTAAAATCTAATTTTCAGCACCACAAGCAGTGTTTCCCACCTAACCTATATAAGCAGTTTGAATGGGGCTGAAGTTGCTTAGAGGGTTTTCAAAAAAGGAATATTTACAAAGGTGTCTTTACTTAGCCTATGGTACTTAGGAACACTCTCAGTTGAGTAAAACTACCTTTTGTTTTGGAGGGAAGTGTAGCATTAAGCTAATTAAAAGCACCACTCATTCCAGCTGACTTTACAAATTTGACACATCCAGCATACGTGATAGGCTGAGTGATTCCCAAATGTGACCCAGCATTTACATCGCATTCCAAACTGGCCCTCAGTGAAGAGGGCTCTAAGTGTTTTTTCTGCTTTTGTGAGACTCTACGGCCTGATTATTCCACTAATAAAACTAGTGTTCTACCAGCCAGTAATATTAATAAAGCACCTTTAGATGAAATGAAAATTCTTTCTACTGACCTACGAAGATGACTGTGTCATGCATGATTCCGAGTAAGTACCAGTATTGCCTCTTTGCCAGTATCTGACCATACTCTAAACCTCTGCTTTATTAAGAGCAGGGAATGGAAAGTGTTCTCATGGGACCCATGCATTACCTGACAGGGCTGGATTTCTGGGTAATCCCGAAACACAGTTGAGAAACACAGAAAACTGCATATCCTTGTGGGAGTCCCTCCAAAGCTGCCACAGGCGTCTGCAGATGTACCTGCGCTGTGAAATGTGGGGGTAGACAGAAGCCAGGGTAGACACCTGCTAGAAAGAATAAGTCAGAAGGGTGGAAATAGTCAGATTCCCCATTCTCTAGAGACCCTGGTCAATACACAGCTGCTTCACATTCTCTCTTGTCGAGGAAAGCCCTTCTCAGCCACTTCATGAAGATCCTTATGGAGGCTCTCCTGAAAGCTCAGCTGACCTGCATTTCTAAGGGAGGGTTACTTTGCATGTCAGATGAGAATGAATATTATTTTCATTTTTTTCTTGAAGCTATGAACTCATGTTTTCTTGACCCACACAGCTGTCTCAGTCCTGAGTCTGGGATTAACCTGCCTTGCTGCTCCCAGGCTATTGAGATTTATTCCAGTAGGTTTTCATCTATCTTACACATGGGAGGGGTAGACTGGTGACTGTAGCATTTGCCTGGAAACAGGAACTCCTTTTCAGTAGCTAAAACAACTGGCTGGAAGGAAAAATGTCATAACTGTACACCAGGCTTGCCAGCAGCTGTTTCTCTGCTTTCTGCATGGTCAAACCAGGGGCCATGGGACACTGCTCTGTACCTGAGGCTGACAGAACATTTACGGATCACTTGGAGCAGCTGCTCAGCCAGAATAAGTTCTTTCCTACCACACAATAAAGACATATTTTTAGCAGCAACAAAAATAGATTTCAACGAGTGTCTTAAAAACAGATAGAATTTCACATCCCTCTTTGATACTTAACAGGGATAAAAAGTACTGGGCTTGCACACCTCTTAGTGTGGGAACCCCAAATGATCTGACCATGTCTGACAATGGATGGTTGTACAAAAAAATACAAAATAAGCATCATGCAGAAATACAATTCATCAAGAGAGCCTCTTTTGACACAGGAACTTTCCACACCATAGCAGCGTTGCAAACCAGCCTGTGCATGGAGGCCATTCATTCTAGGGATACATTCATAGAATCATAGAACAGTTTGAGTTGGAGGGGACCCATCTAGTCCACCCCCTATCAAAACTGATGTACCTGTAAAGGCACTTGTGGCCTCTGGAATTGAACATGTTAGGGGATAGATCACTCATCCTTCCGCTTCTTTTTGAGCCATCAGAGGCCAGGCACATTTAGATCACACTGCAAAGTCCATCTCCTCTTTTGCTGGGTGCTAAGGGAGTGTCCAGAAATAAAGTTTGCTATGGGAGGAACCAGCACTCCCAATCTGTTGTTATTTGCAGAGCTTGTGTCAGTCAGAGTGGTGACAGTGTGGAAAGGAGGTCAGCCATCACAGCCCCAAGCTGAAAACCAAAGGAACTGCTTCAAAGCTGGGAATAGTATGGAATTGAAGACTGAAATCATACTGTTTGAGGGAAGACTCTGCCAGTGCCTCATAAAGTCTTCTCCTGATCCTTGAGCTACCTCTTTGAAACCCACATAGGAAGTCATTACCTTAGGAGTGAGACATCCCTGCAATGATAAAAGGAGATGCAGCTGCTGTTTTAAGAGCAGTGTGTTTGGGATTACAATTAGCCTGAGTTTAAACAGTGGCTGCAAGGAAGCAGGATGGGCTTGAAGATGGTGCAAGGCAGAGCAGACATCCCAGAACCAGCTGCCATTGAAGTTGCACTGGAACTGGGGCAGTGTAAACACATCACTGCCAGAGAGAAAGAGCTCTGCCAAGAGACCCATCAGTCTAGAGTCGTGCTGGGAGGACACACAGGGTCACTCGGTGTTCAGCCAAAGATTTCCACATCACATTTTGCTTGGCTGTCCCGTGGAGGAATCAGGAAAATGAGGATGATGAGGGGAATGTGGCATTTGCAGTCAGCATAGCTGTCAAGTAGAGGGGCAGGGAAAACTCTTCTTCAGGACACCTCTAATGCATGGGAGGTGCAGGCTGAAGAAATAATCCCCCTGTCCATTTTACAGGGTGTTACCTGCCTGCAACAAACCCCATAGAGACTTTTCATAAAATGCAGAGCTTTTACTAGCATGTGACAGCATCCAGAGCACATCTGGGAGGTGAGGAGCTGAAACATGTGCAACACAGATAGGAGCTGGTGAGAAGGGCAGGGGCCAGCACCTGAGCCCTCCCCCTGTCTTGGGCCAAGTGAGAAAGGTGTCTGAATTAGTGCTGAACTGCTGCTCTGGTACTGGGGGCAGTGTGAGAGACCACCTTGTACACAAGACTAACTCAAACCTTTTTTTCAACACTTTGTATGGCACTGGTTAACTGCTAAAACAGCCAAAATATAAACCTGGACAACTCAACTCTCTTCAATTTATTTTCCCACTAAATAAAGATTTCCTCTTTACTGTCTCTGCTTGGCTGCTCTACAGCATTGCACAAAACATTATTCCAGCTTTTCTGGCATTTCTCAATGGGAGGAACTTGCTGCTTCCATCTCCTTCCACCTTTGCCTGGTCTCCTTGTGGCCTGATGAAATGTACTGGCAGGTGTGAAAGGTTTCCATTCTTACCTGAAAGGGCCACTTTAAGGACTGATTTTTTGTATCACAACCCAAGAGTGATTCCTATGCTGTCTTGCCACAAAATTATGAAACAGGCTTCAAGATTTCCTCCCACAGGTAACAAATATGCCAAACAGCTGGTGGAAACACAGGTTCACAGTGCTGCTGGGTAGATTTTATTCTGGTCAAAACATTTTTACAGGGCCAGTGAAAACAGAGACAACCACAGGTAAGCATTGCATGACAACATATCTCTCCAACAGGCAAAGGAGACCTTCCTGAAGCAGAACCTCTCTGTGACTTCCTTGGCTTGCAAGCACGGACACATCTACTCCACATCTGCGCACACACACACACAGATGTGCACATGCAGAGATGTATTTGTACAGACACACTCATACGCACACAGGTGACTGTACATACACAAGTGGATGCCTGTGTGTATATGACTGACTGCACTTGTGTCTCTGCATATATAATTTATTACGTTCTGCTGTATTTTTGACATTTGTTATGACATCTGTAATTTGTGGTCTGAGAAGGCTGAGCCATGAAATGTGGTGAGCCAAACTGGTTTGCATGTCTTCACTGAAAAATAGAGGGTTGGTTTAAAAGATATTTTCCCCCTAGAAAATTTTTAAAATCAGAAAAAACCCAGCTACTCCTTTTCAGCTTCTGAGTTTTCACTCAGTTTGCAAGGGGAAAACATGCTCCTTTGCACACTCTCTTCATCTTTCTTGTTTTACTAGCACTGGCCAAAGGCAGAAAAAGAAGCAAAAGCTAGGAAGTAGACATAGCGTTTGGTCTTGGCTATTCCATTTCTTCACTTCCTTCTTTTATATTACTAAATGAAAAATAAGAGGTGATATTTTAGGAGTTACAGAAAGCTGGCCTGTCAGTTTGTTTTCTTACCATCAGAATGATATCATGTTTTCCTAAATAAAAATAATTCATGAAAAATTTCCAACAAAAGAAAAAGTCTCTCAGTTTTTTTCCATGAAATGTGTGTTTACTGAGCAGCATTGCTGTGAACACTCCCTGCTCTGGCTACTAGGGAGGATGTCACAAGAAGCCCTTGGAGGAGTGGAACAAACACTGGACTTGGGACAAGTAGCACATCTCCTGGCATCCAGGTGTCCAGCACTCACAGAGGCCTCTGAGGGACGTGCAGCTGAGGAAAGTGGTGATCGTGCCTTTCTCCATCATCTGCTCAGGTCTCCATGCCCTCTGTGAGCACCTTCCAAAGGAGACAAATGAACTGATGAACACTGGTCAGGTTCAAGCCCAGCCTTTTGGAAGAAAAAAACATAAACTTCTGTAGATCCCAGAGGATGGGAGGGCAAAGATTTATCATCTGTAAATGCTGAAAAGCAGTGAGGTTTGCAGTCGTTCTGGGCTGAGTCCCACATTCTTTGGAGTAGCCCTGATAATGGCCTGACTCCTTCACAAAGATGATCTCTGCAACAGCAAGCAGCGCTACCATCACCAGAAAGCACTTGTCATCATGCAGGGAAGTGAAGAATTATTACAAAATAACATGATCTTTTATCAGTGCAAATACCAGCCCTTTGGCCAAGGGGACTACACCTGCCTGGTAGTGTAGGAGCCCAGTAAAGGAGCAGGTGACAGGTCAGCAGTGCCAAGGGACATGTGCATCCCACTCCCACACCATCAGCAGCATTTTAGCACTGAATCCTTTTAAACTCAGAACAGCTCAATCATCGCTGAGCAGGAGGTAGGAAAGAAATACACTGACAAAACTCGGATGAGACAAAACCCTCTGTGCCACCAGGCATAGTAGAATACAAATAAACATTTAGGAGAGAAAAAAACCCCAACTATCCAAGAATAAATGTTAGTAATGTGTGAGTTCCCTCCTTCATCAAGAAGAGAATTTTCATTTTTTCACACTAATCCTTGGGTATCTGAAAGCAGAGGTAGACAAGCTCATCTTACCTAAGACCCCCTCATCTAGATACCAAACATTGCCTTTATAACTTAATATTTGTGTATCAGCAAGATATTAAACATCAAGGCACTGCTGTGTTAAGCATAATAAAATAGTCAGTTATCCGCCAAAACCACAAACCCTAGATTAATAACTTGAGAAGTAAAGCCAGATTGCCGGGATAGTATGTGGGAGAACAGAAAATACACAGGAACAGTAAGTGCACCAAGACTTGGAATTGTCTTTCATCTAAATTTGTTCTCCCAAATAAAGTTTTTGAGTGATAAAAACATTTTATTCATTAAAATTCATTTATAAAGTCACTTATTCTGTTTTGCTTAGATATAAAAGTTTTTTTCTCTTTGAAAGAAAAAGTTCTGTAGGAGTCATGTTCATATCCTCTCATTTCAATACCTGATTTATCTTCTGGTCCTTTTTTCACATCTAGGAAATTAAAGTACAAGAGCCCAGAGAGAAAATGACATTTACAGAAAAGGATACCCTTGCATTCCTGGTCAAAAGAAGAAGGAGACATACTAATTAATGAAAGAGACTTTTTATCACGCTCTGAATCTCTAAGAGGAATAAAAAATATACCCCAAATCAGAGCTGAGATATCGAGTAATCAGCTACCTTTGTTCAGACACAAGGGCAGATGAAAGTAAAATGTCAGTATCCTTTCAAGTGAGGAAAAACACAACTCCTTTCCCTAGGGGAAAAAATCAAATTGTTATGTTTTTGTTTTTAATTTGGCTCCTTCGATGAGCAAATTTATTTATGTGTAGATTACCACCATCCCTACAGACATTTCAGCCCACGCTGTTTGGTGCCCACACTGCTGGTACAGGGGCTTGGCTCGCGGTTGCTTTGCCATGGGGCCTCTGCCTGAAGCTCAGAGTGGATAACGCTTCCTCACCCTGTCCCACCAGGACAACACCATCAGGGCACACACCCTTCCTTGTGCCATCTGCATCAGGGCTCCCAGGGCAGTGGAGCATGTTCCTGACTGTCACAGGCACCAACAAACACCTTGAAATGTGCTTGCCCAGGTGGGTTGGATCCTGAGGCCACGGTGATCCCTTGGGAGCCGGCAGGCTCCAGGATGCCAGGTGGCTTTGGGTGGTTCACAGAAGAAGTGACCCACCAGAGCCGCTGGAAATGCAATACCTGGAGCAGGTATCTGTCAGAGATGGATTTAGAAGCTGATCTATTACAGGTTCTGGAGAGGTGTAGGCTCCTTTTCTTTTTCTATAAACCCCTTATCCTACAGGACCTATTCAAGACAAAACTACCTACCTAAAGCTGTGGGATTTTGCAGCTCTGAAGAGAATCTGAAACTTTTGCTCCTGAGGACCACATAATGACAAACTCTATAATGGAAAAGTAATGACTTTGGAACAAGCTTATTTGAAAAAAAAAAAAAAAAGAATTAAATAAAATCTGGGCCCTTATCCAGGTAGAGATCTTAGCCTGGCATTCCATCTACATTCTTTCTGTTATTAAAATAATTTAGGAAACCAGGAAGCCTGTTCCACACTCAATCATGTTAGCCCACGCCGTGTCAATTTGAATTCTGCCTGTGGTGATAACAGTTGAAAATCTGATGGGCCAGATACTGAACTGACAAAAATCGGCATTGCTCCATTACAATCAGTGGGGTTTTGCCAATTTACCCTTGTTAAAGATCTGGACCTCTACTTCTAGGCAGGCATTTTTCCAGATAGCAAAACACCCTCCTACCTCTTTGGCAAAGGAAAAAATAAAGGAACTATTTAGCGATACTTGGGAGAGTGACATGACCATGATAGTGCAACTTGAAAATTAAGCTCTTGGCTTATTTTCAGCATACTTGAACCTAACTAGAACCATGTTCAGGTTCTTGAAATGTGGTCAACAGGTAATATCTGATGCCATTTTTCGGTGTAGATGCCACTAGAGTCTAAGCTGAAGATTATTATTTTTCCATTTTAGTTCATTAAGATGACTTAAAAACTCTGTTTAAAAAGTCCTCTGATGAAGAAAACAATATTTGCGTGTGTAAGCGGACACATAAAAATGTTTTTATCTTCCATCCAACTGCTTTTTCAAGTCTAAAAATACTTCTGAAGTTCATCTTTGCTGTAGAAAGTCCATAAGCTTGTGGAAATTACCTTTTTGATATTTGATCATTAGCCAATCAAGAATCAGGACAGCTTAGCCTGATCCTGTGCACCACCCCGCCTTAGTTCACATGATGAGAGAACAGGGACAGGCACTCCCTTCCCTACCCATGCTATCCTTCTGTGCCTGAGAAATGTTGCTCCTGACCTTCCTCAAGGTGACTTTGCAAGTCTGCAGCACGGTCCTTCAATAGTCACTACTTAGAGAACTAGTCAAAAATGTTAGAGGACTGCACTGTGGGTCACATTGCTTTGACCAAGAGGCAAAACCTGAAAAAACCTTCGTGGTTACACCTCCCCTTATCCTGTTGCCATCTGCCATTGCAGAAAGGAAAGGGAAAAAGAGTGGGGGAAAAGGGACTTTGAACTTCAGAGAGAGTTATTTTCATCAGAAACATGACAGGTACCTTTTACTTGGGAAAAGGAAAAGAAAAATGCATTTCATACAAGACCGGTTTCATCAAAAGATTTGAGCTGGTTATAGCTGTTACGCAGGAGCAGGGACTCAACCGTGATCACAGTTGTCTAAATGCAGCTTTGAAACTATCCTGAAGGTCTTGGATTCTATTAGTAAAGAAAAGGGCCCAGGATTTATCTGTGGCTCTAAAAGCAAATGACAGAGAAGGCTTTGCTTTTATCCCCAAGGGCTTCATGCATAGCAGTCTCTGCTATCCCATGAGTAATACTCTGGAATTTGTGGGAACTCCACTGGTGAGAGTGGAGCAGGAGCCCGCTCAGTTTGCAGGTATGTTTGTGGACTTACATATCAACTTTGCAAGCAACAGTCCTGGCCAACACCAGCCAGTAACAGCACTGAGTGTGCACCGAAATGTTGCGTCCAACCATCTCCCTAACAGGCAGGACAACATTGCTTAAGGCGAGCCAAACCTTCTGAGCTCTTGAACATCATGTACTCACCAAGAATAAGATGTGGATAGGAAATCCTCCAACAGTTTCCCAGAAAGGCTAAATCTGAGCCAGTCACAACAGGACTAATACAGAGATATGGATGAGTAGAGGAAAGGCATTGTAGATTGAATAACAGCACTCAGTTTCTTTAATTGGCCTTTATTTCCATGTCCTCAGAGCACTACCATGGCTTCAGTAATGCAAAGGCTTCAGGTCTGCCTGCTGGAGAGTTTCCCTTAGGAAGGATCAGCTCCAGTGACAGCCCCTCTGCAGAGAGCAAGGCTGTGAGGAAGGCAGTGAAGCAAGAGCAGCCATCAGCTCCAGATACTGGCATAAGCCCTGCTCTGAGTTAACAGCCGATAGAAGCAGCAAAACAGCTCATCAATTTATTCAAGTAAGTTGGACAGTATCCAGCAAACCTTGCTTTTCCATGGAACAGAATGGATCTTTACACCTGTCTTTTTCTTACCTCTCCTATCTTTAGCTTCTGCAGTGAACTGTAGAGCCTACTCTGACAATTCAGAGCTGAACCAAGACAATACTGTGTAGTGGGTTAGTCTTCATGCTTCAGCAGAGACCATACATCCTTCAGTTTCTTTGCTTGCTTTGAGGGGCTTTCTGTTTTGTTTCGTTTTGAGAGCAGATAGTATCCCATTGATGGCATTTAAATGCATCCATCACAATGAACTAAGATGCAGGAAATAAACTTTTCTTGTACTTAAGCATCTCAGGAGACTGCAGTGATCATATTAAAATTTTAATCACAAATTCCTTGCGCTTAAATCACAAAGGATTCACTGTGCTAGAGAATTTCACAATATGAAACCCTTATAAATTTGTGGCAGATAGCAATTTTCTGTCTGGGAAATGTAAATCAGTTATTAATAAGCCAAATCGCTAACATCAAAACTGGTATCTATATGCAGGAAAGAGACAAAAATCTTTCATAGGCTCATAAAGTTCTACATGTACTACCATGAACAATTTTAATCCCTGTTTCCTGAACTAAAAGACATCAAACTGCATCTCATTCTACAGCAATATATCCACCTGATCCATGCCTTGTGTTGCAGGGCTTTGGAAATGATGATCTTAAAATCAATAGCTGAAAAACTATTCTGAAAGGCTTTTCAGTCTTTATAACTAGAGGCTACTTTTTGGTTCAGATAAATATAGTTCTTGTACAGGCTCAAAATGAGGCAAGAAGACAGTGAGGTCCAAAGCAAGGCAAAGTCTACATCATCCTCTAGACCCATGCAGGCTCCTCAACAGCTACAAGCACAGACCAGAGCTCAAGACCTACGCCAGCAATCCTGCCTTGACCTGAGCCTATGTTCTGAATTTCAGAGCTGCCCTTGAATATACAATTGCACAAAACATAAACGTTGGGTTTTAGCAGCCTCTGTATGTTAGGCTCCTAGCTGAGCTCAAGCACATTGCTAACAGTACTTGAAAATTAATTATTTTGCTATTTTTTTGAGTGTATTAAAAAATCCATTACCATTGTCAAAAGGTGCAAAAGGTGGTGAATAATACAGAGTGGATTCTGTGGATGAATTTGCAATGTAGCTAGAAACTGAGTATTTAGATTTTAAATCCCAGCTCATTATTGGAATTAATTCTGAATGCTTGCAACGCTTTGCTAATGCCTTCATAGAAAATGGCATAGTTTGCATCACTATGAGATTACCCAATTCCTTCACTTGCACAATTGTTCCAATAATCAAGAGTGGACTTGGTCTTTGCAGGTGCAAAAGCATCTCCAAATAACACAAATAATTCAATAACCAAAATGGACCTTATTGTATGAATAGCAATTTACAGGGTACTGGTTCTCCTGCTTGCTGATTTTTTCAGCACAGCTTAAGAGATTTGGATGGAATTGCCACGAACATTTAAATTTAAATGTAGGACAGAGGCAGATAAACTGATTAATTAACTGATCAATTCCATAAGGAGCTTAAAGCATATCTTGTAATTTTACAAAAGAAGGCGTGGGATGCAGTGCTGTCTTCACGAGGGTATCTCCCCGTGTTGGAGTGTGTCCCATGAATGAAGCGGTTTCATTTCTCTCTCAGCACTAACACAGCTCCAGAGGCATGCGGGTGGAGAATTTGCCTCCTGCAGCACCATGTGTCCCCCATGCTTAAGTTTGCCTTAAACCAGACGGAGAGACAGAGGTTTGTTGTTTGGGGCTCGCAAAGGGCAGCTTCAAACCACGGCTCCCTCAGTTGTCAGCGTGCTGGAGGATGAACTCCAGCCAGGATAGGCTGAGTACAGCTGTCTCACTCGCATGCAAGCTGTGGTGTGTATTTCCAATCATTCGGGACCACTTTCAGACCGTCTCCTCTAGGTGCCTGCCTGCGTTGCCATGACAACCAGTAAGACACTGATGGGCAATTCGGGCTCCCCACGCTCCACGGCTGCCAGACTCTATTCCTTATATAGGCAATGGAAAGAAGCAGGCATCTAAGTTAGGCACCCAAAATCAACAGGCTGACTACACCCCACACACAGACCCCCAGCCAGCTGCTAGATTCCTGGCTGGCCCCTGCAAGCAAGAGGGACTCTCACTACACCCTCGCCATTCCTGGACTCACTTCCTCTTTTGACTTCCTCTTCCAGCATGTCAATCAGAAGTGACAATGCGACATCTGGGAAATGCTCCAAATCTATCCATTTTTAAAGTGAAGTGCTCAGTGGCAGTAAAGCAGCCAGAGCTTTCTGCTCATTACAGTATTAGAAACATGCAGATTTCTCTGCAGTTGGGTAGAGAATGGTAAATTCTACCATTGCACCCAAAAGGTTCTTACATGCGTTTCCAGATCTTTCATCCTGCGAGTGTGTTCCACAGATACAGAATCAGACAGACACCATTTAAGCTTCAGAATAAAAAATAAATATTTTAAAAACAAACAAACAAACAAATGCCAACCAAAAAAACCCCAAACCTGCTGTAAATATAAGATCTCGAGACAGCCTCTAGTCTTGGAAGTAAAGAAAAACATTCTCTGCAACTAGTTATGCAAATTCCAAATCAGTTCACATTTTTTGGAAAGATGTCAAGCCTCTTCCTATCTTCAGTATCTCTTCCATTTTTATTGGTTCTTCTCTTGTACATACATAACTCCTGATCAGACATTTAGTAGTCACTAATACATGTCCTGAGGTGTTTTCTTTTTCATCTTTGCTGGTGAAATCTGTGGAGTGTCTCACACTGGTAATCTGTGACTTTTTATTTGTTGGGCTTGGAGGTTTCTGTCTTGCTCTTGTTTGGTTGCTCTTGCACAGGCACTTTTACAAGCTGTTTATTTTTTTAATAGGCACACTGTTGTGTATTTATGATAGGGATGGCCAAAGAAATGACCTAGTAAAGAATTGGACCATATACTTGGAGCAGAAGGAGGTGTGATTCATGACTTGCCTTAATTCCTGGAGGAATTCATTCCAAATGTTCTGATAACAAGCTGAAGCTTGTTTCAATGACCAGGAATTACATTATTCCAGCAGAGTGAAAACTGTAACAAGGGTGACCACTCAGGAACTTCAGCAATTCAAACAACCTTCAAGAACAGCCAGAAAAGGCAAGCTTAGGCAGCTCGTTCACACTGCCTTCTGTTGGGATTCAGTCCTCTCTCCCCATTTGATCCACCTGAAAGCTTGGTACCTCAGCTGAGCTCTTTCAATTGCCCATAGAGAGAGACAGATTTCTTTAGGGAACAAAGTGAGCAGATGCCTCTTCCTCTCCACACTAACTACAAAGTGTTGGCTTTTTGCAGATGCCTGGTTGTTAGGCAGCTAAAGAGGGGAACAATAAATCTCACGCTTGGAGTCAGGGGGCAGTAGGCACTGCACAGGAGTCAATGATCTCAGTACTCTTTGGGGCCTCAGGAGGAGATTTTGTGTTTGATTTGATGATCCATGCAAAGACATGGTGGAGAATGAGAAGAGGAAGTCCAAAGTGCTCTGCACAGCCTGTGCTGCTGCAGAGGCTCTGTTCTGTAAAGAGCTAGAGGCCTCCATTCCCAGACCATCTGAAATGCCACAGTCCATCCCAGGCACGGTGAAAGCATGGACAACTGAATTAAGTTTATGATAAGGGTAGGATTTGGACTCTGGATCCACCCAAAGCCCATGGAATAGTTTGACTTGCAAGCAACCTTTATAGGCCGTCTAGACCAACTCACCCTGCAATGAGCAGAGACATCTTCAACCAGATCACGTTGCTTAGAAGCCTGACCCAGAATGTTTCCAGGGATGAAGGATCTACCATCTCCCTGGGCAATCCACTCCAGTGTTTCTGCAGTTATCCACTGATGCTTCTTTAAATAGGCTGGAATTCAAGAGCATTTTTTAGCTATAGGAATATAGTCTCTCTGCTCACCAATCTTCCTGTCTGCTCATCTTTAGCTTTCCAAGACACAAGGTACCAGGGTGATAGCAAATGCACCGGTGTCAATCCCTTGTTGCTAGCACCGGGATTAAAATTAACATAGCCACTCACATTCTGAGTATTTAAAAAAAGGTAAGAAAAGGAATGGTTCTTGTGGGAATCCACCAACAAGGGGCCTAGTGATAGGGATATAATTTCCTATCATTGCAGCATTCCGTTTGCCCAAGGATACCCAACCGCTCTGACTGCTTCAGACTGTGTGAGCTAAACCAATAATTTCAAATTATATTTTCAAGGTCATTTGTTGAACATCTGTGGGACATTATTAAACATTTTTTTATGTTCAAGAATTGTGGAATAAATGGATGGGTAATTTGGAGACAAAAAAAAAAATCAATTTTTTGTGAATGTGTCAGTCACACTTACACACTTTCTCAGCATGCAGGGGTCCCTTTGGCACACCTGGACTGAAATCAGTGACGTCCACGGCTTGAGTCAATATTCTTTGAAAAGAGCAGAGGCTGCCAGCTCGGGCTCTTTGATGTTACTGTTTGGTCATTGTCTTGTTGAACTGTCATTCCCTTTGACATTTGAGGCAGATACACTAATAAATTAAAGGAAAGGCTCGTTTATGCTAAGTGCATGAAAATTACACTTGTGCATTGAAATGGGTGTGGAAACTGCATTTACAGAAGCATTTTCTCTGCAACAGACAGGTCTCCATATCTAGATGCCTGCCACGACACAGGAACAAGCAGCTAAGGCAAAAGGTGTATTTATCTATTCTAATGTGTAATTCCAAAATATAACCTTTCCCTTCAGTTATTATTTATCTAATTGCACAGCCAAATTTAGTCGGTGCATTTGAAAGCATAATTAATTGCAATGCACTTGGTAACGTTCCATTCTGCACCACCTGTAAGTCAAACTGCTGTAATACTCAATTGATTTTTGAGGGGTTTTCATCACACTGTGTGCACTGAAAATAATTAGTGATCCAGGAGGGCAGTTACTTTTATCCTCCTAATTGTATATGCTGGCAGTCCTTATGCCCTTGTGGTCAGATGTTAGCCTCATTTGCACAGCTCCAACCAGTAGGATTACCGCACTTGGGTGGTCATGTGTGTATTTAAGAATATAACTCACACTTTTCAGTTTTGCAGCTGTTGAACTGGTGTGAGCCGTGACTTTGCCCTGAAAGGATCAGAATCTGTGTTGTCTGAGTACAGCACTGAAAGACTGCCTAGGGCTGACGCTTAGGGGTGGTTCTCACACGCATTTGCAGCTACTATAAAGCCTTCAAAAAGATTCTGGTCTGGAGGTGCCTTCACTGATTTTCACCACTTGTTAATGTTTGGAAGAAAGTGTTTACAGAATGTGACGGTGTGACAGTTTCACAATACTTTGGTTTTGGCAGCAGAATCAGCTTAAGAAATTCTCTCATTTCTCCTGCCTTTGCTCTGCAGGTCACTGACCTCTCGGTTGTGCCAACACAACTATTTGTAAAACAGTGTGATGACCTGGATAAATGACATAATTCAGGTTAAACTGCCTTCTTTTCTTTTTCCCTACTTTTGGGTTTTAGGGATGAAAATGGCAAAAGGGGAGGAAAGCTTTGGTGAAAGGAGGAGAGGCTGTGGAAGGAGCTGTCTAGAGAGATTACCACTAAAAACCTCAATATTGTTAAGCTACTATTCTGAACCTCTCTTGTTGGTGTTTGGGGTTTTGTTATGGTTTGGGGTTTTTTTCTAAAGCATACTGAGTAGTAAGAGGAAGTTGGCAAAAACTGAAAACATGAGACTCCTGTCTTTGTATCTGCCCCAAGTACAGATTAGTTATTGGAAGACCAAAATGCCCTCCATGAAAAATTCTCAGACATGTTTGGGGCTTTTCTTAATTCATGGGGTTTGCTCAGCCAGTAGCTTTCCCATCCCATGTTTAGAGAGCTGCTGCTATGGCAGATCAAACCCTAAGCACATGGATCCACAGAGCAAGCCTTCAGTGCACACCACGATGGATGAAGCCCCTGAGAGAAGAAGCAGGACTGAAAAGGGGGAGAAGGAGAGGGCAGGGATTGGGACAGAGAGGAAGAACACCAAGAAATCTTCATCTCAAAAGACAAGGACCACTGGGCTGCTGGGACCTGTTAGGGCATGAACCTCCTCACAACTGGAGTTCTTGGAAAGGAGAACAACCATGGGATGGCCAGAATGGTTGGCAGGTGACTCTGAAGCTGAGGAGATCCAGCAGCTTCATGTACTATAAGGCTTCCTACTGAAAGACTGAAAAACCTGAGATTTTTTCACTGCTTTTGAGAACTTATTTCTTTTGAATGAACAGGATTATGCTGGTTATCTGAAATAGCCAAGAGGCAAGATAACGAGGACAGAAAAAGAAGAGGAATAAGAAGAGTATAGAAAAAATATGTAGCTGAAGAAGTTAACACAGTTTCAATTTGCTAGAAAATAGCTTTCAGTGTGCACAGCTTAAGAAAAATGGGAAGCAAGATGAGCACCTCTTATAAAATAGTAATACTTATTTTCAAGTACCCACACTAAGAGTTTCTTTCACATTATTTTTCACTAGAATAAAATTTGACAAGTGCAAGAAAACATATCTGAGAAGATTTTCCTCAAAGCCTATCAGATCTTACATGGAAAGTGTACATAATTCCCAAAGAGAAAGCAATGTTGATTGCAAAAAGGAATGAGAAAGAAGTTTCAACAGCTCAGAATAATAATATGCTGGTATTTGGTTTTTGGCATTTCAACAGCAGTTAAAAATTCTTCAGAAGTCAAGAGACTACACTTTTTTCATGGTTTTTTGTTGGTTTGTTTTTGGGGTTTTTTGTTTTGTTTTGTTTTTTCCCCCAAGGGAAATGAAATCTCTTTTCCAAACTGATTCTTATAGTGATGATTTTAATGTCATTTACAAGCAAGCTGAGCTTTCTGTGCATGAGCTATTTCCATGACTGTAATAAGAACATAATGAAACCCCAGGTAGATATCCATGTAAGCCAGTTACAGCAAAGTACATAAGCAGTGGTAGTGGTTGTAGTAGTGGAAACAGTCATGTTTCCTAGGTTGCCTCAGTACTAACATGCATTCAGAAATCATAAAAAATTTATTAATTAATCCTAAGTATGGAAGGTTCTTCAAATTCCAGATTGTTTGGGTGATAGAGACAATAAAATTTTAAGATGTAAATAATCCATTTTAGAGAACAATCTCTTTGACACAGATTCTGACTCACTCACTTTGAAATGCAATGAAATAGAATAAACTAAAATAGATTAAAATAAAACATGCTAATAAGAATACTAGCTGGAGGATTAAGGACAGATGGCTTAGAAGTCAAGGAAATAGTCATATCTTCCCAGTAACTACTTCAGACAATTGAGGTTATCAAGAATGAGGTGAGCTGTTTGCATACTATCTAACTAGCTATCCTTTTCTTCTGCCTGAATTGCAATCGCTGAAAGGGCATAGGTTTTTGGAAAATGATCATATTGTCTGTAACATCCCAGCAAACATTTTCCACAAACAAATGCATAAACAATGCCCTCTGCAAGCAAGGATGTAAGAATTTGGTATAAGCAATTGCAGAGAGTGACTGGTCTTCAGAGACATATGATGGTTTTCCCTCTGGAATTTTATGATGGAATGATAACAATTCCAGAATTCTTCAGGGGGTAAGACTGAAACCAATTTTTCAGAGCCAGCATCAGGATTTGCAGACTTCCTCAATTGCTAAGCTTTCACCTGCAGTTTTGGCAGTGATCAGACAAGTACGTGTTTGCCACCACAATAAATAATAAAATATTCTCATATAAATAAATTCTCATATAAAATACTACTTGAAATAGTGTTTCAGACAACCAGAAAAGAAGATATTCTGAAAGCCAAAGCAAGTTTGCAAGTCTTTGTCTGTAAATATTTTGTTTGGTATACATCCAGCTCCACTGGGAGAGACCAGTTTCACTTTAATGCTAGCACCCTGAAAGTTAAGTAGCTGCTTTCAGCAAGTAATTGAACAAAAGTTTCTACAGATGATGGAGAGAAATAAATACTGTAAGAGGGGAGTTCGTTCTGTCTCTATTAGGCACCATTTAAGGGATGATGAACCACCCCCTGGAGATACACATATCTCTTGATTGCAAAGGGAAGACAGATGATGAATACAGTTTGGAGAACACACTGCTGAGTCAGATTACTGTTGTTAATGAATCACCTTTTTGCCAACTGACACACCTTGGACAGGGCTTCCTGGAAGGAATCAGTGGCTGTGATCCCTCTTATTGGGGCCAGCCATCATTCTCTTCCATTTGCACTCACACTCATGGGGTAGGTGGGCCTGGTTTGATTGACATACAAAACATGACTTGAGAAAGGTTCAGCTGCAGCAACCACCTGCTGACAGGAACGATTATTACTCAAGCCACAGCTAGGAGTGTCCCCACGACTGCCTTCTGCACTCACCTACAGCAGCCATTTTCAAGACACAGCTAAGAGACAATCCAATATCCACCTGCTGGAAGGACAGCTGCCAAGATGATGGAGCAAAACTACTTTTAGTAGTGGCAGATCATAGCAAGAGGGGTCACAAACAAGAAGCACAGATTGGGAGGTTCAAGTAGGAAGGTTTTATCCACTAGGCAGGGCATGCAGTGCTGGAACAGGTTATTGAGACAAGTTTTGGGGTCTCCATCTTGGAAAGACTCCAAGGCTTGACTAAAGAAAGCCACAAGCAAGCTAAAAAAGCACCAGTGACAGTCCTGCTTTTAGCAGGCAGCTGGACTGGATGAGATGAACAGGTTCCTTCCAACCAGCATTTCTGTGGGATGCTGGAAGTGTCTCAGAAAAATTCTCCACTTGAGAGTGCTGTGTGTGCTCCCTTCCTGTTCTTTCCTTCTTCTGTGCTCCACATACGTCAAGCAGCAGCTCCCAGAGGTCATACAGGAAGGATTATTTCCTCAGTATGCCTTCCTCTTCCTCATACTACTTCTTCTGACCTCAACAGAACTCCACACATTTGCCTACAGAAAGAATGTGACCTTTTGACAATAGAGTCATCCAGCCATTTGTTCTACTTTGAAGCTATTTCCCCCCATTACCTCCTGGGTTTTTCCTCAGCCTCTTTGCCACCAATGGGAAGATTTGCTATGCCTGGAATGCAAAGTTTTGGTTACTACACACTGCACTGTAGTGCCCAGTTCAACAACAGGTACCAGAAACTTTGTTTCAGCCAGGAGCTTTTCTCTTCGATGGAACTTCCCAAACATTTTTTGAGGGTCTTTAAAGCAGAAATGGTAGAGAAAAGTAAGTTTGTTAAAAATTATGCACTGCCTCATGGAAAAGCAAGTAGGCTAGGCTGAAGCAATAGTGATGGCAGAGGTAAACATATTACCAGTTATGAAGTTTATAATTCCATTCATATTATAGATATGAGTTGTGTACTTTTATAAGTACATATACATGCATCTTCAATTATAGGGAGATACACATTTACATGTTGATATATATGAATTTAAAAAATTAAACATAAATATTTGTGCAGATTAATTGGTTTCTAAGCATATACTTTGTGGTTACAGTGGGAAAAGGCAGATACCGCATAATAATGCAACATGTAGTAAGCCACTTGATTTTGACTGCCTCACCTGCTCTTTCTACAATAATTGACTTACACAGCATTAGTACTAAAGTTTAATGTTGACAGATGTACAAATACAGAGCAAAATAACTACCTGACAAGACTTTATTTTTCCCATTTCAGTGTCTCATAGTGCCACAGAAGTCAGGATATACAGAATATCCAGTAATCCACTATGCACAAGCTGCAAATTGGCACTTACTTAGAATTAGAACTTACTCAGAGCCGAGATCAGACATCAGAGAAGAATGCAAATTCTTTACTTTACAGCCCATTTCCCTTCTAGAAATTCCCAAAAAACAATGGACATTCTTTAAATTAATTACAAGTCTATTTTAATCAGTAGCAACTTCTTACAAACAAGTAATGTCTTTAAGAATGGAAGACACTTTTCCAGGTAACAGATCTAGTGACTTTAAAACCATAATCTTATTTTATACATGTAAAGTTTTGGTGGATATTTTAAGCTAACATTTTTACTGGCCATAAACTATTATTCCCTGCCAGACTGAAACAGCTAGCCTGAGGGGAAAAATATTTCAGTCTTAGAAAGTAAGGAACATTAAAAAAAAAAAAAAAAAGTGGGAAATACTATTTTTAAACAGACTCTGGGCATTTTTCTAATAGGTTTTGTGTAAAATATGAAATATGTTGCAGTCACAGAGCACATGGTGTGTCAGAAAGCTTGGACTGGTGTTTTTTTGGGATGTCTTGCACAATTTGCTCTTGTTTATTTTTCCAATACAGATCACCAAGGTTTCCCAGAAAAGCAAATCACCTCTGTTAAAAAAATGAGAAGGGGTTTTACTGCTATGTTTTCCTTTTTTTCAACAGCAAACATCAATGGCATAAGTGGTTATAATGGATGGTCAATTCCATCAAGTTACATTCACCAGAAAACCCAGAGCACACAGAATCACAGAATAAGCTGTGTTAGAAGGGGCCCTCACACCAGGTGTTGTTGCTAACACCTTTTCTGGGTTTTAGCTGTAGGATTTCCTTGCAGCTGACCTGGCACCAAGGACCTGCCCACTGTCAGAAATTGCCCTGTCCAGCCATACCAGGCACAAAGTGCAGATATCAGACATCCAGCACTTCACAGATTGGGATCCCTTCCTAGCCCTCCCTCACCTCCCTTAACACATAACATGGGTATTGCTGCATAGCTGCACCATTCTCCTTGTTTAGCTCGTAGTGTCCTTCCCTGAAAGGTGGCAGGGAGAAGATGACCCACCAGCTCCAGTGCAGCCCTGTGCCACTGGTCACTGTCCCTCTGCAGCAGCCCTAAGTCTGTGGAAACCTCTCGTGCTCATCCAGCATAGGCTAATACACTCATACTTCCTGAGCAGAAGCACCAAAACCCACATTTTGGTCTCCAGTGCTTTGTCTCCTCGCTATACTGCACCCTGCTAGGGCATTGTGATGAGAACAAAACAGCACATGGCTTCATCAGTCTTTGAAGACAGAAGAAGGATGAAACAGATACACACATATCACACATCTTCTGGGAGCTAGACGCTAAGGTTGCTCCCCCTCTAGGCTACCTGCAGAGATCAGGGGTAGGTGCCTGTGAGAGACCATGCTGGGTCCTCACCAGGAGCAGCTGTGTGCTGTTTTCAACATTGCCACTACTTTGCCTGGTGAAGACATACCCTGGAGTGAGCTTGCTGTGACATAAAAATTACTCAGGATAGAAAGAGACACAAAAACCACCCACCTTCAAAGTCAGAGCCCTAACCAATTAAGAAAACAACTCCAGAGTCCTGTCGTCATCAGCTGCTTATAATTAAGCTTCATTTCCAAAACATTGCCTTTCCCACCCACAGAATGGCTTGAAACACACAAGCTATCATACGAAGAGCATGAAGGAAGAGTGGGACATTGATGATCTGTTCTCTCTTGAGAAACCCATGGTAAATGTGAACAAAACCTCCAGAAATATCAGCTAGGGCTGGATTATGGTCCACAGGCATCCCAAAATTAAATAATTTGTTAACTACTGTTAATTGTTGGAGGGATTTTCCTACACAGAAACATGATGTCAAAATGGCCTGGTCATGTCTATCATGCTCCATGTACTGAAGCAAGGTACCATCAGTGACCATTATGGTCATTTGGGGAGGTTTAGGTTAGATAAAAGAAAAAAATGTTTTCACTGAAAGGATGTCCAGGCATTGGAACAGGCTGGCCAAGGAAGTGGCAGAATCACCATCCTGGAAGCCTTCAAAAGATGTGTGGATGTGGCATTTAGTGCTATGCTTTACTGGTGAATGCAGCAATGCTGTGTTACAGGTTGGATCTGATGATCTTAGAGGTCTTTTCCAACATTAATAATTCTATGATTTGCAAAGCAAAGTCCAGCCTTAATCACAACCATGAACATTGTCCATTTTCCCCCTGCCATTGGAGTCTGCTCCAGACAGGTAAAGGAAATGGAAGAGGCATTGGCAGATAGAGAGAGTGCCTCTTGTTGAGCTTCAAACTGTGCTTTAGGTAAGATCCAAACCAACATTTCATGTGTTGCTCTTTTCCTGGTGGAGAGCAAAGCCAGCATTTCCTGGGTCTAGTTTCAAAGCAGCAATAGTATCAAATATTCAATAGTATTCAAAGCAAAGTAGTATCCCTACTGAGATCTATCCTGAAAGAAATCCTTCCACATGTTTGATCCTCCTCTAAGTCTTGATAAAATCTAAAAGTAAATAACATGACCATGGTCTTGCTCTCACCCAAAGTAGGAATGGAGCTTTGCTGGAATGTTTGTCCCATCTGGCCCTGTAAGTACAGCACCAGCACTGGCCATCTTCATCTGCATGGACACAACCACTAGAAGGACTTGTGTTGTGATGTAAAGGTAGCAGCTTCTACCCTGGCCAGGTGAAGTACCTGGTGATTCCCCAACTCCTCCAGGAAAAGGGTGGGGAACTGGGCTTGTACAAGTTCAAGACTTTCAATTGTATCACAGTGTGGGAATCCTTTTTTTCATGGCACTTAGTGAGCCAGCTCCCTTTTGCAAGCTTATCAGGTTAAATCACTGTTTTTCTGCGTCTCAGCAGGGTTTGCTCAATATGAAAACAGACTACACAGGGCATTAACTCTGTCTGGGTCTCTCCTGGACCTGCTCCAGCAAAATACAGAATTGCCAGCATGTGAGAAAAATTCCCACTGGGAACACTGCTCTTTGAGAAATGACTGTATCAAGTGTTGGTCTCTTGGAGTTTTTGAGGTGAATGTATTTGAGTTCAATACCAAGTTGTCGGCAGTGCATTTTTGCAAAGATCAGACCCTTTAGGAAAACATTTCAGAATACATTGAATATTACAACTCATTCTGCAGCTTCCATGAAGGAACAATTCTTGGTCCATCCTTACTAACTGAAAACTCAGAAGTAAGATTTCCCTTGGGCAGATGTGCACAAAAATGAAAGAAGCACTGAGTTTTCCACATAATATTAAAGAGTGAAAGAAAGCTCTGAGCTCAGGCCCAAGTTCAAGTCACCTCCAGTGTGCCATCAGTTAAAGTGGCACCATTGGCCAATGGCACATGCAAAGTCATCTGACTGAATTCTATCTCATTGTGAGCCAAGGGTAGATAATAAAAAAACATTGCATTTCTCAAAGGCTGAAAGTGCACTCCTGGACCTTCAATGGCTTGCAGTAACTTGTTATGGCACTGTTGAGTGTGTTTGCATCCGAGCCTCGAGATTTCTTTGTGATTTTCAAATCTTTCTGCTGCTTGTAAAGAAAGAATTCACACACCACAAAAAGAGAAAACCAATTAGACATTTAACCAATAAAGAGGCCCATATGGGCCAATGTACTCATCAGTGCACTAGAAGCCGTGCTGTTTTACAGAGTAACAAGAATTAGTTAACATTTCAGCACTTTGTATATGAAGTTTCAATGCATTATTGTTGATTGCATTAACCAAGGAAAACTCTTTTGGTTAATAATTGCATGTTGTGGATGCAGATCCACTGGGAGCCCTCCGCAGTCCCTGAGCAGGAAGCAACACCCTGTTGTAGCAGAGCTGCTCCAAGCAATATTCAACAATCCGTGTGGCTGCTGACAAGCAGTCGTGCTGCCACCCCACTCACAGCAGGGCTGTCTCCAGCCTCATGCACTGCACTGTGCTCAACAGGGGACAGGGACCCCAAGACCCGTGCCTCGCTGCAGCCTTTGCAACACGGCCTGTATTTCGGGTGGATTTCCCTCTTCGGTCTGCTTTGCAGTGATGTGTGGTCACACCCATAAACACTGATCTGCTCCTGCTTGCATGATCACACTGCCATTAAAGTTTTCTCCTCTCAGGCCACAGCACTGGGCAGCTAAAGTAGGGGTGCTGGAAGTCTGAATAGCACAGGCACCATCTGGGGAGGGAAACATGTATGCTGGCAGAATTGGTGGCTACTGTGTGGTGAGCCAACCCTGCCCAACTCTACCCTCACAGCCAGACAGGGACGATGCTCCTTGTCCTATGGGTCTCACTGACATCAGATCCCAGGCTCACCTGTCCATCTTTCGTTTCTGGAACACTTTTTTTTCCTTTCCAGCTTCCAACACAAATGAGGACAGATGTGCACTGGGCAGCAAGTTTCTGGGAGCTTTCTTCCCTACTCAGGTGGTGGAAAGCATGCAAGTTTTGGCACCTTGCCCCATTTTCCCCAAGACAGCCAGACCACTTGTCTCTTATTGTCCTTCTTTTTCCCCCAAGGCATTTAAAAATAAATAAAGACAGGTGCCAGAGTCTATTTGCTCTTGCTTCCTAATCTTTTTGCATTTATCATAACATAGACCAATGCTTTATTACATGAGTTGCCTATTTCCTCACATAGGCATCCCATATCGGAACCTCAAACTCTCTGCCTAGAAAAACAACTCCAGGGAAAAAGCAGAAAAGGTTTCCCTTTGCTATTTCCAATCCACTGAACAAACACCAACAGCTTCACTTGTCTCAAAGGGACCAAATGAATTTAATATTTCCTAGGATAAAAGGCCTTTGTTCAAGCAGTTTTCCCTCCTTCTAGCCCTGAGCCAGAAAAACCTAGCCTGGCCCAAGTACTCTCTTAAGCAGCATAAGAGAAAGGTCTTTGTGCAACTAGGAGAAGAAAGAGCTCAGAAAAGGCCATTGTCTCCCATTCAAGGGGAAGACCCAGGTTGAAGATCCTCCTTTCAAAAAGATGGGAGTCTCCCAAAAATACGCAGCTGTTCCTCAGGCTGGCTCTGCACAGCAGCAGCTGTGCCTTATTCTGGGCTGTTCTTGTAAGTATTGCTATTGCCCTGGCCAGAAGAGCATCTCCCAGACCATGTCATTCATTGTGTGACCACTCAACAAGGCCGCCTGAACCTGCTGGTCTCTGCTGGTGCTGGCACTCTTTTGCAGGTGCCCCAGTGCTGTGCAAGCAGTGCAGCCTCATCTCTAGCCACTGCCACTGCCTGGGCAAATCAGGACTCCCATGAACCCCATATGGACATTCCTGCCCTGGAATTCCCCTGCCCTTTCTCAGGCTTCATTATCTGTAAGCAGTCTCTCTGGTTCTTTCTTTGCTGGAGGAGAAAGTGATTTCCCCACATTTCAACCTGCTTGATGGAAGACCATACCTAGGGACATCTTACTAGGACATGTGATTAAAGTATTTCCAAGAAAGGAGGTGTCTCCAGGCAGAGACAGTAGCTCTGCTATCCTGTGGCTACCAGCACTAGCATTTCACATGCAATATAGAAAAACTCACACTCTTGTGTAAGGGACCAATCCTGCCTCTTCCATGGCCTCTTCTATCTTCCTCTTCATAGAATCATAGAACAGTTTGGGTTAGAAAGGACCTTGTAGATAATTTAATTCCAACACTCTGCATGGGCAGGGGCACACTTTCCAGCTGAACAGGTTGCTCATAACCTTCTTTGCATTGAGGGCCTTCAGTATAAAACACTTGTGGACCCTCACTTCACTGGACCACCTGTCTGATGAGCATCAGCCTCTCCACTAGCACAACTTGCTGTTTCAAGGCTGAGAGCTCGATTCATTTGCCCTAAGTACAGGCTAACAAGCCATTGCCAGCTGCCAACAGCATCTGAGGCATTGGCACAGTGACAGCCATGGCCTACTGAAGCAACAGCCAGAGGCCATACCAAGCACCCAAGGATGCCTCAAATGGCACTACATGTTTGGGTTTAGGCAATGGAGTCTGGTCCACAGCATGTACACAGCACGCTCCTTGCCTTGGGAAAAAGTGCCAGCCTTGTACTCAACTAGCTACAACCTCAGTTCAGTAAATCAAACCAGAGATGTTCACATGCTTGGGAAGGAGCATTTTGGGGTGTCCAAGCCATGCCAGTGTGGCAGAAAGAGCTGCATGCCCCACAGCCTTCATTTGAGGGGACACAGTCTGAAATCTTGTCATGCATGGAGCACCAAAAACTACAGGGGCGAGGTGCTGAGCTTGGAGCTGTAGGCTGATGCAGCAGCCTCCACTTTGGTTTCTCTCAGTAGTAAGTTTATTTCAATGGTTGATGCCATTTTAGAATGTTGCCTTATACTTATTTCTCTTTTATCTGTGCAATAAGTTAAAAATGCCATATGCCTGTTTTTATATTCCTCAGGCTTCATCCCCACACAAACACCATACACACACAGTTTCCAGTTGCGTAAGGAATGCGACACATTTATCTGTGGCTCAGCACAGACACTGGTATACCAATGCATACATCCAGTGTGGGCGTACCAGAGATAAAGATGCCATATGGAAATCACATCTGACACATACAGCTTGGGACAAATGGGAGAAAAATCTGTGCCACTCACGTGCACCATGGAAAGAACTTTTTCTGAAAATCGTTGTTCGCTTTGGCTTTACAACTCTCTGATACACCAAAGCACAGATGCCAGCTTGTTATCAGAAAGGAGCTGGAGGGAGAGATGGGACTTGACTGTGGCACAGAAGGAGAATTGGTCACCCTCAGCTTCCTCCCCTCACCCAGATTTGCAAACAGGCTGGACCCAGCCTAAGGAGACAGCTGCGCTACGCCCACCCACCGACTGGCAGCTCCACACTGGCATTCCCATGACTGCCAGGAAAGAGCTGGCTGCCATCCTGCCTCCCGGAGCTCCCTCCCTTCAGGGGACAATAAACACTTCACCTTCTGAAAACTGGATTGCCAGATACTTTATACAGCCAAATGATAATTGATAGGCAAAGAAGAGAAATCAAGCACAGCAAGGAGTTTAAGGTGGGTTGAGAGAAAGATAAGTACAAATAGGATTTAATTAAACAGATGTTATGGTGATCAGGGTCATCCAAGTAGGTAGATGAATTTGCAAACCCAGGAAGTTTTGCTCTGGTGACAACAATTTCTTCCTCCTCCATCTTGCCTCCTAGACAGCATAGCCCTCAGAGCGCCTAGAGGGAGACAACTTTGGCAGTCCCCTGGTCCTAAAGACAAAGAGGGTTGTACCAGCACTGATGCAACTTGTTTGGATGCTCAGGGCAGGCTCAGCCCCCAGCAGCACTCAGGCAGTCTGAAGGGAAGCTGCTTTTCCAGAGGTGGGGAGTGGGGAGGAGGAGAGACATGATTTGTGGAGGAGGCTGGCACCAATCCATGGATCCAGAGGTTTGCAAGTAGAAGGTTCTGTCACCCACTCTCTATGCAAAGAGGCTCATACCACCATCAGTAGAAGTCTGAACAAAGACCTAAGGGCTGGGCTGGTAGAGGAACATGTTGTTCTGTAGTGTGAAATGAATGTGGAGTTGAAAAAGTTGGGGTTTGGGTGGAGCTGGAGTGGTCATGCTTCCCAGCGGCTGTGGGTGATGCAGGCAGAGCCCTTCCTTCAAGCCCCACAAAACCAAAACTGCAACACCACAAGCTGGGCAAATTCATTTGTTTAACCCTTAGAATGCATCTTCTAACTGGCTGCATTTGCTCCTAATCATCTCAGCTGAAGTGAATAATGAAAAAATGTCCCAGTTTTTTACCTCTCCAGCACCAAATCTGTTTTCAGTACTTACAAAGTGCTTTGAGGGGTGGTGGTGTCAGTTGTTGGCATTTCCCATACAAACATTTCACTCAGCAACCATTACTCTCAGTCAGCTCACTCTAACCTGAAATCCTAGCACCAGCACAGTCCTAGAGAAGGGACGAGTTCATGACTGTCCAACAGCAGTGGAGGAGGAGGAGGAGGAGGAGGAGAAGGAGGTCAGAAGACAGAGGCAGGCCAGGTTACTAAAACAGAAGGGAACTAAAAGGGTCTTACAAAACAAGGGCCAAGGAACGTGCCTGCTCTCCTTCTCCTTCAAGCAACTGCACAGCAAGGTACTGACTGTAAAAACAAATACAGCATTACAATGCAGAGGCAGGAAAATCCAAATCCCAATCACACAGAGGCAGAGAAGAAAAAAATTAATCAACTTATGCCAAACCTAATAATAACATAGTCCATACCAATAGCCTCCCCAAAAGAAAGGAAAGGAAAACAAAGGCGCTGAAACATTAAACACAGGAATTAATGGAAAATATCAAGCAAATGTAAGAATAACAAGAAGTGCAAGACTGCACACGGGCCTCCATTTCCCTTTCTCCCATTATGCATACAGACACAGAAAGGAAAAGCAAGCACCATTCCCAGTCATGGTAATTCTGGAGTTTGTAGTTAGGAAGATTATTTGTAAGCCAATTGACATAAGATAGCTAAACTTTGTTCTGAATGCCCTTGACTTGGTAGAGTCATTCTATGGAATTAGGTATGGAGTCAATGTGATTACATTTGAATCTTGCTCTGAACTCTTGCAGAGAGGGGCTTGCATTGCTGGAGCTCAGGAGCTCTCAGGGAAAAGCCTGGAGTGTGCTCCTCCCTGAATGGCATCCTCCAGCCCAGCATGGGGACAGGCTTCTGCAAAGCCAGGCTGCTGGGTCTGCTGTGCTTTATCCCACCCAGCACAGTGCCCAGGCTCAGAGCAACATTTGGCCATGTCTTTGGCACCAGTCCTGTCTGAGGGATGGAATTTATTTCACCCAGCTGTGAATCTCTACAGAAGAGACTTTCCAGATGAAATTGTCACCCGAGGGATGCTCTTGGCATACAGTGCAGAGAAACAAGCCTTTGTCAGGTGAGATTCACCTCACCCTCAACAAGGTGTCTAAAGTAAATCAGGTGAGTCAGTCTCAACAAGTGCCAATTGCCCTTCATTGCCTATTAAGGGACCCATAGGTGTCTAGTTCAGGTGAAGGTATATAGTCGTATCAGACAAATTCCATCTCTAGGTAATTTCCTATTCACATATTCAGGGAATGCATTTATTTATATTTAATTTATTTTCTTGCAAAAGAGCAAGAGAATGAGAGTAAGCACATTCTCCCCAAGCAATGAGAACTGCAACTCACATTTTCTTTCTCTTCTAGCTCCCAAGCCTCTTTCTATCATGTTTTTTTCCTACCTCAGCACCGCCCCACCCCCAGCCCCATCATCCTTTTAGCCGTGCAGGGATTCCTCCTAAATGGTCCCTTTCCTCTTCAATCCTTCACACTGGCTATCCAGAGCACCCAGCCCAAGTTTCCCCAACCAGAGCTCTCACTCAGTAAATCCAAAGCTTATTGTTGTTCCCCCTTTGCAAGAACATTGAGACTGCAATGGAAGACCAGTCCCAATTTCCTGTTCAGACATGGATGTGACAGCGGAAGCAGTGGTCAGGCTGAGGGAAAATCCCTGTTCATTCAGCAGCTCCCCTCAGTTGCTCCTGCCATGCAGGAAGGAGAAAAGCTTTTATGTAAGTCACAAAGCCTGTGACTCCATTTCTAAATGGATGAGAGTTTTGCAAGCACTGGCGGATTTCCACACAGATACCAAGGTACATCCCTGATGCAAGACCATCATCCTGCCAAATTTTGAATCCATGTCACGGTGTGGGGGATGCAAAGTTCTCAGAGAAAAGGCCAACAGAGCTTTTTAATGCTGCTATTTATTTCCCCACTGTTCCTTTTGGAAATGGATGAGTCTGGCTGGGGATTTTTTTCCTTTCTCACATTTCTCCACATCAGTGTAAAACACTTGAGACAGGTGAGGAAATTCTGACATGGTTATGAAGACTGTCTCCACCAACTTCTGTAACAGTGGGCCTGTTCCCACTGGCTGTTCCCAACTAATAAAACACAGCATAGCATCATTCACTCACAAACTTCATTCAGCTCTGAAGCTCATATGACTGCTTCTAAAACTTTCCATGCCTGCTTTCCAATAGACAAATTCTGCTCTCACAAAGAGATGGACTTTACCGACAACCATGCCAAATCTTACATAAACAAAGCAAAAAATATACCCACTCTGGATCTTCATCTGGTTTATTCCTGTCCCTGATTCAGTAGATGTGAGTATGCTGAAACACTGAGTCTGTAAAATCCATACCTTAAGGAAGTTGAGCTCAGTCCCACACGTGGTGGTTTGTAACATGCCTTTCTCAAAGAAATCACAGCAATGTTCCTAAAACTTGCTCAGAGTGCAAGGATGACGTGTAGAAAACGGCTTTGAAAAGCTAGGGGGATATCCTTATATATTTTTAAGGAGTTCTTCTTGTATGTGAGCATGTGAATGGTTCCCTAGGTTCTGGTCTTCCACTCTTGTCCCAGTTTTGTTCACTTCCTACACCTATACAACCCTGCACTCAGTGTCACTTCAGCTATTTTTCTCACACAGAACCATTAAGCTAGTCATTAAGTTTCTCCAAAGGAAGGTCAGCCCTATCTGCATGGTTCTAAGGGTCCAACCTTCACTAGAAGCTAAGGATTCAGCTTTCGCACACAATTTCCTGCGGTATTTCACTCTCCTCACCACTGATCTAACCCTGACTTTCCTTGCTGCTCTTTCAAGCAAACCTGTTTCCCCACCACAGACCTGGAAAGCAGATGGTTTCCTACCATTATACAACAATCTTACAGATATCTGAAGGCTGTTACCACACTTTCTAATTCCCATCCCTCTTTTCTTTCCATTAAATCAGGCCTGCCCTTCCAATTTTCTTCACAGCACAGGATTTTCAGATCATCAACCACTGGCATGGATCTCTTCTGAATCACGTTCCACAGGTTTACTTTTGTTACAAAGCCCAGTCTCCACAATCAGCTGTGTCATAGCAGAGGACACATCAACAGTGGGCAGGATGGACAGCTGAGGTAGGGTGTCAGGCAAGACTTCTCCATGCACATAGAATCATAGACTGGCTTGGGATGGAAGGGATCTTAAAGATCATCTAGTTCTAATCCCTCTGCTATGAGCAGGGACACCTTCCACTAGATTACTCAGAGCTCCATCTTACCTGGCCTTGAACACTCTCTGGGATGAAGCACCCACAACTGTTCTGGACAATTTGTTCCCGTGTCTCACCACGTTCACCATAAAGAATTTCCTCCTAATATCTAATCTAAACCTACCCTCTTTCCTGAACCCATTCCCCTTTGCTGTGTCACTACATACCCTTATAAATCATCTCTCCAGCTTTCTTTCTTGCAGACTCCCTTCAGGTACTGGAAGGCCACACTTGGGTCACAGAGAGCAGTTCATAGGACATAACGAGGTCTGTGTTGTTACCATGGTCCTTACAGCTCTCTCAAGGCTGTATGGCAGAAATAGAGTTAGAATATGGACTGAGGCACTTAAATTAGCCTGTCCAGGCTGAAAAAGAAATAAGACATGCCATTCAGGAGGTGGTGAATAAGGATAGGCAGAGTGCACCCTGGAACAATGTGAGAAAGCTGACAAAGAGGCCCAAAAGTGTGAATTGTGATTAAATAGTTAGAGAGCATAGGTTTTTGGTTCATGGCATGTGCAATGAGTGCCCAGCAGACAGGATACCCACCAGACCTCTCCTGGGAGCTGGTAATCCCCACCCAATGGCACCAGTCAGGCTCCTGCATCAGTACCACAAACTGTAGAAGGGCACCTTGCCAGGTGTTTTTTTCAGTGTCCATATACTTGGCATAGCTGTGCTCACCAATTTTCAGCAGGCTTCGAGCCTTTCCTCGCATCATCCTCTCAAACCACAGAGCCTGGAATATCTCTACTTCTGCTTATGTAATACTCCCAAATTGGCTTTCACATTCTCTGTGAACTGCACACAAAACCTTTGCCTTAAAGCAAAACACCCTTCTCGAGCAGCAAGGATCATAACAGGCATGGGATTACAGGATCAGATTCCCACTGCTCAGCAAAGGGCAGCCCCACGCCACATCATCCCCTGTGTGGAGAGCTTGGAGAGGTGTGTGAGAGGAAGCAGCTTTTCCCAAAACACCTGCTGCTCCCCCAAACTCCCCCACCTCAGCCTCAGCATGCATATAAATTGTTGCAACGGTGTCAGAAGAGCAGGAATGCATCACGGAAAGCCTTCCCCTGTAACCATAGCTGGACGTAGCATTTGCAAGGGTAAAGCGCTTATGTTTGTGCAACAGCATTTCCGTACACTGTGTTCCACCTGGACCACGGGAAGAGGAGTTCACTGTGACCCCGTCACAGCATCGTATTTAGGCACAATCACACTCTGCTGCCATGAAGGAGGTGAGGGAGGGAGGGAGGGGGGAGTTGAAAACTCTCATTTAGTGCCAGCTGAAGCAGTAAGTGACAAAATTCAGGTTTCCACCCACTTTCTTCTAAATTTGACATTTTGCAGCTATCGTTTTCCACAAATCTGAGGAAAACGTACTTTTAGGAATAGCAGCATGACTCCAGTCCATAAAACTCCTAGAATTCAAGTCACTTTATTGATAAATATGCCAAACAGCAATGCAGGCAGTTAAGAGAGAGCATCGGTAAGAGTTCCGTAAGGGTCAGTGCAACAGGACTGCACGAGGGACACCACAGCGACTGCCAGGTTGTCAACAAAAATACTCGGATACATCTCAAAGTCTTTGTTCAAGGGTGAATCTGTTATGATTCCAAAAAATATGTGATGAACTCCATTTCAGTAAGGGATATATACACCTCTATTAAATCTCCCCTTAAGCAGATATAAAGAATTCTTTTATTAGCTCGACTGTCTCTTTAGTGTAGCTACTACCTGGCACATAGCAAAGCAAATGGAGGAGACAGCAGACAGCAAACTAGGCTGGGAACTTACCTGCCATTTATCAGTTTTGTAAGACTCATGGATGGTTTTTGAATAGACAAAATCCAGTGGCAGAAAGGCAGGTAGTTAATGAAACTAATGAAAATGCTGCACAGATGGAGTGACCTGCAGTCGGGTGGTGTGTGGAGTTTGAGGCTAAGATGTGCTCCACAGCCCAAGGATCCTTGGAGAGCTATGAGGAGGTGTCCCCCAGCCTCCCACTGAGCTGTGAAACAGTTGTGAAACACCTCAGTGCTCCATGGAAGGAAACAGGGCCCAGGGACTGACCATACAGCAGATCATTTAAGCCGTGGTAGAGGGATCCAGACAACATTTCACTGTTCCAGTTAATCATTCTGTGCAAAGTGCGAGAGCCTAATCATGACAAATAGGGAAGAAACCATCTCAAAATGTTCAACAACCTGGCAACTGAAGGAACATTCAAGTCCCATAAGAAAGCAAAGAAAGGTGTATCCAAATCTGTTAGATGAAGTGTTGCATATTGCTTCCCCATTATTTTGTGTATCTTTCAAGGGAAAGTTTTCCATCACATCTGTTCCACTAATTTGAGTTAAATTTAAAGAATATTGGAGTCAGCTCAAAACTGCATTTCTCAATTATAAAACTATTTTTCACAAAATACAAACAGGAAGGCAAAGGGAGAGGAAATGTGCAATCTCAAACTGCAGCTCCTGGAAGCAGATGAAGCTGAAGATGACTTCAAGGAGGAGAATCAAACTCTTCTGCTCCTGGGGAGCTCAGCAAAGTAGAGGCATTGTAGCAGTGTCCTACAACCGCTGCTTCATGTGGCAACAAGAGTTTGTGGTCCCTCTGCTCTGCTGCAGCTCCAGCTGCAAAGGTGGGTGATACTGGATACATCTGCCAGGGCTCCCCCAATGCTACCACACCTAATGGTTGTGTGAAACACTTCCCATCCTTGCCAGAAGCAATTTTTCAAATGTGTAGATTGGAGTTTTGTCCTCCACTTGGCATTTATCCTGCCTCAAATGCAGTAAGATGATTTTAAAGGTAAATATGTTTCCTCAGTCAAAAAACAAAACAAAAAAAACCCAAAACCAAAACAAACAAACAAAGAAAAAAAAACCCAAAAAACTACACAAAACACATAGTCAGAGTTTGTTACAAGCTTATAGATGTTGTCAGACAAAGCCTTACCAAGATCACAAGATTTGTAGCAGAAATCAGAATTTGCTGTTTGACTACACACTATCCTATGTTGCAGGGTCCCAATATATCGGGGCCTCCAGATGCTCTGAAGATAAAATAGCATGCTTAAAATAGCAATACGTTTCAATAAAGCTACCAGTGTTTCTAATTATATTGCTATTCTGTCAATACTCCAACTGATTATTAGTATCATTAATTATGAAATACAGTAATAATAAGGCCAACTGAACTAAAACTGATTTTTTGAAATGGAGATTCCTAAAATCTCTTGCATTTTAAGCAGTTTGCTGAACAAATCTATGTTAGTCTGTGAAGATTTGCTAACAAATCATCAAAAAGGCTGACAAAAGTCAGTACACCAAATATTATTGTATTTGTAATAGTTCCAAATGACAGTATCTGCATAAACAGCTTTAAGCCTATCCTTATAGTACCTTTGTCTCTGAAAATTAGATCAAAACTGTCTCCTTCAGTAGCTAAAAGTAGGTGCTTTCTAGGGTTTAAAAAATATAATATTGACCTAGACAGTCCAAATGTAAGTTAAAGTCAACAGGTAGAGGGGCCCAAAGCAAAACCTCAGACCTAAATAACTCCAGGTTTAAGGAAGTTCTAAGTCTGGTTCATATAGAGGCTTCACACGAGAGGGAGGTGCTCTCTGAGCTGCCTTTGTCCTGAGGACTCCCATAGCCCTGCCAATGGTGACACACAGGTTGCACCTATGCATCAGGAAACCCTCCCCACCCCCTACACCACAAGGAAGGTTTCTGCCTTGATTTTGGCTCTCAGCCACCAGCCCTCAGGCCTGGCTCCAGAGCTGTCTGTGTTGTGGAGATCCCTGAACAGGAGAGGGCTGTTCTCAGGGGTGACCTTACACAGCAGGCACCTCTGTGTGTCCCCTGTGACCCCCACTGTCTGTCACTGCAGAAATGAGCTCCATGATGTGAAGACCTGCTCAGACCTTCCCATCACTTGCAGCCCCAATACTCACTTCAGCCTCCATCAGTCTCCTGGTTTTGTTCTTGCTGTTTCTTTGGAGGAGGACAGGAGAAGTTAACACTCATGTAATGAAAACAGAACTCACTTTATGTTACATCAGTAGCCTATTGACATGGAACAGCACAGTAAGCTTTCTTGCTGATAAATAAAAATGATTTGTTTAACAGATGATTGTATATTCATCATTCTTGATACCCAGCAAACATTCTGGTTGTCAAGCAGGTAATATCTGTCACATCTGCCCCATTGTTTATCTCTCAGGCTACACTAACTCAAACACCTCATCCTTGTCTTCATTTTCTCCCACCCCCTCAAAAGGTCTCATTGATGGCTATATTTGCATATTTGTAATGTATTTTTTTTTAAATTCCAACAGTACTAGTCTAATAGTGGCCTTCTGAAAACTTACAAAACCCGCAGCTTACACTCAGCACCATTGTTAATTCCAACCATTTGCTACCTGCTAATATAATAAACACATGCTTGGGGTTATATTCAGACTACCTAAAATAGCCTTAACACTCCAGCTTTGGAGCCAAAGCTCAGGGAGACAGGAGCAGTTTGGCTTGGCTCCCTGCAGAGCCTTTGGAGACAAATAGTCACAGTGTCCACATTAGGCCCTGTATAAGTACTGGCTGGAAAACACAGCCCCTATATCTCTGTTGGCTGGACAAAAAGACAGCTCTGTAGCCCTGCAGAACCAGTGGCTTTTTCAGCTCTCCGTTCCCTTGAATTTAGGATTTGTATGCAAGAACAACTCATGTGAGGCTCTCTAAAAGCCAGACAGGGCTACTTGAAGGGTCCCATTCAGAGAGAGTAGAACTTCAGCTAAGTTTGTATCTAGAATCATTAAAGCCTGTCAGGCATTTATAAAACCTTTTCAGAGGAATTTAGGGAATTTACTCAAGGTACCGAGTGCCATCTTGCTACATTATTGGCACAGATTCAGAAGTCAAACAGTTCTCATGTGATCATGACAATTTCTCATTAATTAAACTATGTTCTTTACATACAAAAGTACATGAAACCTGACTCCAATCCCAGCTTTCAGCTGTCGCAATCGATAAGTACAAAATTGTGGTTCTTCACTCTTCCACCAAGATTTAATGTATTTCCTTTTGGAACTGTTAAAAACAAGAACAGCAACCAAAATATCAACCTCCTAATAAGATTGGTTTACACACTCATTACTTTAGCAAAAACTGGAAAGAACAAAAGCAAAAATAGAGAAGATTATCAGTGCTGGGTCTCACTTGCAATTGGATTTCAGACTCCCAAAATCAATGTAATGCCACATACATTGTCCTGGAATCATTATTTTTCCCAGTTCTCCCCTCAGAATTGCCACAAGGTATAACATTACCCCAACCTAACCATGGAAAGGAAGAGACAGAGGAGAACATTGACACTTTTGGGTGATGAGTGGACAACCAGTAGCATAAGTTCACCAGCAGCAGGGCTGCAGGGTGGACAGGAACAGAGAAGGCTGCACAGGCAAGAGGAGATAGATGGTCCCCACTGCTCCCTGCAGAGGGGAGGCTTTGGATAGCTGTGCAGGAGGAAGAGCACTGTAATTGGCTGAGCTTTTTCATTTCATAAGTAGCAACTCTTATGTTATGTGATGCTTCACTGACCACACAGCCCCTGCCTCTGACATGGGTGATTTCTGCAAGTAGAAAATGTGCAGATGTGCACCCCTTTGGCTGAGCTCACGTCAGGCAGCTGCTCTGCACAAACCCCACTCTACACCAGGACCCTGGGCCCTTGCTTATAGCTTACCTACAAGGGTTCAGATCCCAAGGAAATCAGAGAGTCTGAGGAGCATTGCAACCCACATGTGGCAGGAAACCTTACCCTCTCAAGCAAAGGGGAGGATGGATAATTTTTAAATTCACCTTTTGTTTTCTCCACTGTAAACAGTCTTGCCATTTCCTTTCCAAGGTTCTATCAAAAGTTCCCATGTCTTGATAAATGGACAAGATCAAGAGCCAGTAATTGAAAGTGGGTAGCAAAATAGGAAGGACAGCTGGGAATGAGAGGACTACAAAAAATGCCTGAGTCTGGAGAAAGAGACAGGAAAAGTTCCTCACATCCCATGACTGACTATGAGAGAGATGGCTCAGGGAAAGGCAATGGACAACCTGACAAAAAGCTATGTTGTACCTGAGAACTGGGCAGATTCATACTGTGCAAAACTTTGACATTAGACAAGCTGCCCCAGAAGGAGTTTGGGCTGTAGAGCTAACATGGAGAGATGGCCAGGAGCACAAGAGAAGATGGGGAATGGCAAAAGGGAAGAACTCCTCAGCAAAGAGAAATCGATGACAAAATGAAAGTGATGTAATGGCAAGTGGGAATCATAGAACCATAGAATGGTTTGGGTTTGAAGGGACTTCAAAAACAATTTAGTTCCAATCCCTCTGCCATAAACAGGGATACCTTCCACTAGACCAGGTTAGTTCCAGTTAAAATCAACTGGGGGATTTGCATTGGGAGGTCATTAGAGCACCTGCTGAATGAGGAAGCAGGAATTTGACACAGGAGAGCTTACAATGAGGAAAGGAAGTCGGCTGGTCATGGAGAAAAAGATTGGAACAAGTAGCCAGATTTGGCACAGGATGAGGCAGAAGGATGTGTTGATCCTGTACACTGAAGTAGGCAGTGCTTCTGAGCCCTTCATCAGGAAGTTAAGAGACTGTGCCAGGAAACAGATATAGAAAACTATTATTAAATTTGAAATCCAGAAAGAGCCTTCACACTTGGCCTAATTTGGAAGAGCTGAATTTTGCAGCCTTGAAGTTCTTGTAACATGCTTGGTGCATGTATATATTTGTACTTTAGAGCACAGGGGGGGCTGTCTATTCCATGCTAGAAGCCAAGAGTGCAAAACCAGGGCTTTCCTTCTTTGTGATTTACGGCCTCTGAGTCTTCAGCTGGAAAAGTTCATTGGCCTGTCGTGTTTGTGCTCCACATTACAGAACCTAATCTCACATCTGATCAGTTGTCAGACAAGGTTCATCAGAGCTGTCTCATCTCCATTACCTGCCCCCATCCCAGTTTTTCAAGATTACTAATCCACCAGTTTCTCATTTCTGTGGGAGGAGACCTTGCATCACCTCTACAGGACTGGCTTATTTTTACCTACATTGAATTTCATTGTGCTGTGTTTTCCACATATTTTAAACACTGATATATCTCTCACTTATTGTTTTTCTTTACTCAGTGGCACTCGGATAATCAGCTTAACTTCCTTGGGACGTGTCACCGTCATTCATGAGTCACCATTCAGCAGAGCCCTTAGCAGGCCACTCCTTGGGGGTGCAGCTCTGGGAGGCCACCAGACAGCCAGGTGCTGCTGAAGTGGCAGGAGAACACACCTGACAGTGGTGCTAACAGGAGGGCAACAGCACATACAGCCCCAGATTTCAGTCCTGCTTCACAAGCAAGCCCAAGCTTCTTGTACAGCACCAAGTGGTGTGCAGGCACCTCCCAGCCTAAGCAGAGCACTTTCCCTAGGACTCCAAGAAATTCCACCCAGATTAGGAGTAGTCAAGAAGACTCATTGTTAACACTAAAAAGGCATAACAGCCTTTTCCTCTCTCTTGCCTGTTCTGGTGGAAGCCCTTTTCTTGCCATTCTTCAAAACCCAGCTCCCCAGGCCAAGACTCCCAGCCCATTTGTAATAGGATTTCTGATTCTCTTATTTCCCAGCTCCATGCTGCTTCACACACTGCCTCAGTGCCTAAATTTCTGCTTTCCACCACTTCCTACAATTACTTCACAAATGAAGTACTCGTTTCTGACCTCTTTCATGCCTTCTTTCCCTTATTTTCTGAGCCCGTCCCTCTCCACATCTTAATCTGAAAACATTGACTCCAACATTCTCTAAATTCCTCACTGAAGTGCTCCAGGGATGGCCATAGAACAGATACCAGAGCCGAAGTTGCTGTCTTACACAAGCCCAAGTTGCCACCTGTGAGTTGATCCTTGCTTAGCCATAACAGCTCCTTTGCTCATCCACATCATTGCTGCACAAGAATTTCTTCTCTATCATTACCTTAATGTTCCTTAAGTCCATGCAGTCCCAAGAGACTAGGCAGGAGCAGCTGATATCTTCCAGCTACCTCAAAACCAAGACATATGGAGAGAATTGCTGATGAATTTTGAGATGTATTATGTGACAGGTGCATTTGGCTCTGGTTATCTGAAATGAGGGGGAAGAGGTGGAAAGGGTCTCAGATGGAGAGTTTTCTAGTGGAGGTTTAAATATGCCTAGCCATGAATCATTCTTGTCTATGCTGACCACAAAGCACCACATCTGTTGTTTTTATGGTCAAGAAAAATAAAAAAAGAAAATGACTAATACATCCTTATATAGACAAGCCACTTGAGTCAAGCCTAAAGCAGAGTCTGCTAATTGGACAAAACCATGGCTCATAATAGCATCTTAACATTTCTCCTGCTTACTGTTTGTCTTTCGGTTAGTTACTGAAGGGTGTTAACCTAGAAGTGGTCACCATGAGGGTTTGAAGTTACAGTAACACCCCATTAAGCAGTACATGGCAAATTTACTTCACACCTGGCTTCTCAGTGGTAGCATTTCACACTCTCAAGGCTGCCAGCCAAGCCAAACAGCAGCACAGGCATGCATGCAGTGACTGGCAGTTTTACAGCCAGGAAAGCAGGCAACATTGTTCCATCTCTTGAAAAAAGCATAGGAGGTTTCAGGCACAGACTGGGAGTCAATCACATCCATATCTGCAGCTCAGATATATCTTCTCTGTCAGCACTCATCGTACAGAAATATGTACACGTGCTCCACGGTGGGCAAAACTACCCAATGCACATCACAGAACAGCATCCACATACACTCTCTGAATCTCAGCACATAGAATCATATCCCAACAGGGATAAAAACACATGATAAGAGCACACAAAACACCGGAGCTGTGGAAACAGATCAAGTATTGGCTTGTAGAAGTGACCCTCACCTTCCTTTGCTGTCACTAAGCTGGAGCCTGTGAGGTTTCAGTTGTGCTCTGGGTAACACTTCTGTGCGCTCCAGAGCAATCTTCATGGCTGGGTCTGTGGATTTCAGTCCTCTTTGCCCTTATTCCCTACTGATACACTTAACAGATTACAACACCATGGCCTCAAATCTCCTCTGCTACCATTAGACCAGTAAAAATACAGCAAGGGGAAAAGTATTTCTGTATTCCTGCAGTTCCTCAGTCTCAGTTCCCAAACACCTTCTGAAATTATGCCAGCTGCTTTACATAGATGTTATTCATGTTTTTATTTATGTATGAAAATGTATTTAACCTACAGGGTGGGGTTTGCTTCTTGTCCACTGAACAGTACTGTCTTCAAACATGCAAATTTATCTGTTTGCAGCATCCAAAATAGAAACATTGCACTAACAGTAATTAGATCAGAGTTTAAAAGGATCAGATACTCATTAAGGTTTTTCCTCAAAGACTTTATAAGCTTAGAGCTTGAATCTAATCTTCAGTGTCAGCTGAAAGGGAAGCCAGGGGTGTTGATAGAGGGGAACAACAACCATATCTGGCACTGGCCAGTCAACTATGTCAGTGAAAAGAAACAAGGGGTTAGTGCTGCAAATAGTTAAATCCATAAGATATTTGAGGGATAGCCACATCCTGGAGGCTCTCCTAAGAATCTCCGCTTTCAACAAGACTTTGGTGTAAAGAAAAAAACTGAAGTGTTGAGTGCCCTGACTTTCTCACCCTTCCTCTCCCTCCAAAGCAGATGTCACTGCAGGCAACCACATTGAGTATGTGGAACATCTTTAGAGAAAAAAAATTGAAAATTAGTGTATTGAACCAGTCAGATTTATTCTGGCCTGTCTTAATTCAGTCTTCCAGAGCTTCATTCTCTCTATTTTTCCTCTCTGTTTAATCTTGGTTGTTTCTTCCCTTCTTCCTGCCATACTGGTGCCCCTTCTTCCACACCTTGTTTCTAAACAGCACAAACGAGTCAAAAAAAACCCCCCAAAACAAAACAAAAAACTGATGAATTTGCAATGGTTTTATCATCCATGTTTTACAGATAGGAAAGTGAGGGACAGAAATATTAGGTACCTGATCAAATCTGTTCTAAGAACTGTGTGTGTCAGGGCACAGACCCAAGCTACAAATCCACCTTTCCTGTCTTTATCCATTCATTCACACACAACACTCGCACAATGTGTTTCTTGTTTACTGTCCTTCCAAGCAGCTTTCTCTTCCTGCCTCCTGCTGAAATATTCAGTTTTATTACCTCTGCTCCTTAATGTTCTTATTTCCTTCTTGATCTGTTGCTATCATCCTCATTTCCATAGGTCTTTATTGGTACCCCAAAACATCCCCTCAGCAGGGTTCAGTAGATTGTGTCAAAGCATTGCACACCCAAGGAAAGCTTGAAATTTAAAAAGTACTTTAATTTTTTAAATTTAAATTTTAAAAGTCAACAAGAGCTTAATAGACTATGGCAGATTTATTTCAAACTATAGGGATGGGTTTAAAATACAACTGATTCTTAGAGCTTGGGATTTAATATGGAAGATGAGATGGAAGAAGTAAGCCAATTGATCTAAGATATGGCCCAGGTCTGCTTGTAAATTAAAAGTAATAATTATGTATTACCTGTAAAAGCATTTGATTTCATTTTAATGGCCTTTGCAAATTGCAGTACTAGATCATTTGTTTACAAAAGTAACAGACTGAAAAAAATCTATTACCTCTTACTCTTCTTTTCACATTGGTTGCAACAAGTTGTACAGGAGATAAAAGTGAGTGGAAATACATCCACATGTTTGACAATGATGAACTTCAAATTTCTATCACATAAGAGGAATACATTTCCTCTTTTAAAACCCAAGATCTTTCTGGTCTAAATCTTACAGTTTTAAGAACTGTATTTGTACCAGATGAATGATGTAAAAATGCTGGTACACAAATGAATGGATTATAAAGATTCATGAGGCAAACTGCAGTCTATAGCCAGAGGAAGCTAGTCTACTATGAAGCCAGGATCAAAAAACCATGCTCATGAGCCACTGATTATGTGTGATATTACCCATTGTCTTACTTCTCGACACTCCTCAAATAAGAAGGAAGAATCAAATATTTTTTTCAGTGTTGAGACAGTGCTGCTTCTGCATTACATTTCACTACCATTTATTAAGATGGATTGTCCACTTCATGCTAAACCCTGACATCCTTTTAGTCACTAATTAGCTAAATTCCCATCAGACCTGCTGCTGCACAGTTCTGAGATTTGTGTAATCAGTTAGACCTGGCCTAATCAGAGTAGTTTCATTGTACAATCAGATCTCAGAGGTATAAAAGTACATGAAAGGATAAGAAAGAGAAAACAGAGTGTGACCTCATATTGATTTCAGTGAGTCAGCGGGAGGTCTGAATAAAGACTGGGTAAGAGTCAAGGAAAAAACCTGATATAATATTTCTCTAAAGTGGTGGTGGCCCTCTTTTCATTTACTGGAATAGCATTTCTATAAGCTGAAAATGTCATCTGTATTGTGCTAATTTAAGTGCCTCCAACTTGAAGAGAAGTAACAAATAGAAAGATTAATATTCTGTACAGAAGACCAGCCAGGGCTCTGGGCCCAGATCCAACCAATAACAGAAATAATAACTTTAATTTTGCTTCTAATTCTTATTTCATTTTTAAATTATAAGCAAGGGTTTATACCTTTAGTTTGGTCATTAATCTGACCCCTTCAAATTAGGCCTTTTAGATTTAAAAAAAAATCTGATATTTATACCAAAAAAGGAAAGTAATGATATGAAAAAGAAAATGATATGAAAATGATATTTTCTTTTCTTTTTCATAATGATATGAAAAAGAAAAAGAATCTAGGCAGTGAGACACTGTAATCTCAGAAATGCTAAAAGAGAGATTTTCGTCCATGATAATGAGACCATGCTCCTGTCTGAACTAGGATCAGGTACTTTGTTCAAATCTTTTCTGTTTGTCAAAAAATAAAATTAAAAAAAAAGTCAACAGCAGTAAGGATAAAAGAGGTGGGGAAGTCTCATGGGTCAATATCTGCTTTCTAAAACAAGCAATGGCTCATCTGGACCTCTGTCAGACTCCTCAGGAATGTCTTAGCCCAGGCTGTGGCTGCAAGTGAGCAGACACTGTACCCAACATAAATATATCATAGAGTCAGAATGAGAAAGAAACCTTTCTACATGTCAAAAATTTAGTAACTAAAGAGAAACATACAGGTATCATGAACTAACTTGCATTAACCATGCAGATCGCCTCAGTGAGCATGTGAAGATATTTGAAAGAAGTCAGATTTTGCCTTTCTCTCCTCGTGAAGTTTTGCCATCTTACTCCTCCAGCCACAGACAGTGAATTTCATTGCTATTCTGGTTTGCTTGGGTGCAGCCACCCTGTCACTCATACATCTGTTCAGTATTCTACTGCGGTGGCCTTCACGCAAAACAAGCGACAGCAGCAGCTACCTAAAATTAAAAACTGAACAAAATCTCCTCCTGAACTGTGAAGACACATGTATTACACACACAGCACAAACTGTGGTGTTTACTAAATGACTGTCCTTCACTTTGTTTTGTCTTTATGTTATTTGTACCCATATGTCACAACCCTGATGCCAGATTAGTTCAACTACCACATAAACACTCTCTGCTCTATTATTTCGAGATCACACTTTGGTGCCCTTAAGTTGTCAGAGCCTGCTGGGATGCAATAAAATGATTTCTTTCTTTCACATACTTTGAATAAGGGATTCCTATATAGGAAGCTGTGAGATAAATTTCTGTCTCCATCGTACTTTGTTCTTAAATTACGGGTCTAAGGCTCTGGAACACAAAGCCTTCTATTTTTGTAAGGTCTGGGTAAGAGGTGAAGGGCAGGTATCCCTTTGTAACTTAAATATATTTCAACAGACTATCTCAAAACACATTCTCCAATTACATATCTCTCCCTTAAGCCCTATAAATGAAATCTCTAGACAGTAATTGGGCTTTCTGTAGTTGGTTTTTTTGGAATGAGGATCCTTCACATTCACAACTAACTTCCTAGGTCTGTATGTTTGTAGATGTCTCTCTAATGATTCAGATTCTTTTTTAAATGAGGCATCATATATAAAGTGCGCTTTTTTATTCTATTTGTTCTTTTAATCCTTACACAAACAAAATATTGGTTCCGATTCCCTGGTTGTAATTTCTTGTTGATTGATTCATTGTTCAGCTATAAGCTCAGTGATCAAAATATTTAGAAGGCTTTCAGGAGGTCATCTAGTAGTGCCCAAAGGCAGAATTGACTATACATCAACTGTTCTTGGCAGCTGCTCGTCTAACTGGTTCTTGAAAACCTCCAGTGATGGAGATTTCATCATTTCCCTAGGCAACCTATGCCAGAGCATAACCACCCTTATCATTAGAAAGTTTTTCTTCCCAGAAAGTAGCATCATCTACTGGAAGACATATCAGTCACTGAGAAATGCTTTGAGATAAAGCTGTGCTGTCATCCAAATCCACCAGGTGTTTACTCAGGCTTAACATTTGGTAAGGAATATGCCATCCTTGAAAGATACAGAAATGTTTTTGAGCCACTCCCAGGACAATAACTGATAGCAACCGATTCAGATTCAATTAGCCATTGGCTCCTTAGTGGCAATAAATATCTCAGTGGCTGCTCCTGGATATCATCCACACAATGAATAAGAATGAACTGGGAACTACACCTCTCCAAAATATTTAATTCTTAACGAATAGACATTAAAGGGGAAAAAAATTTGCCTGGATCAAATACTGAAAACATCCAGCCCGTAATGACATCCAGATGCCATTGTGAAAGATCAGATTAGGCTGGATTAGGCCAAATATATATTCCAACTTGTTTTGCCAAGGAGCAAAAAGAAGCTTCCAAGAAGGCCTACCGAGTTTGCAATTTAAACTGGCACTCCCGGCAACATAATCAAACCACTTTAGTGACAGACAGCCTCCTGAATGTGTGCTTATTTCATGCATGGCTGTTCTAAAGCAAAAAAAAAGAGAGCAGTTGTTGAATGACGCAAGAGAAAGGGCATTTTCAAGGGTGTTATGGCTAGCAGGTATTATTTGCTCTCCGCATTTCAAGAAAGAAAATGGAGGCCAGGAGAAACCAATCCATTTTGGATAGTGCAGTTTTCCATGCCTGAGATTCTTGACTTTAAAAAGAAAGCAACAGAGATGAATCTTATTTCTTCATTAATTTTTTTAAGAAAAATATTTAAGCTGTTCTCCTACTCTACTGAAAAAGCTTTCCATGGTAACCAGATAATGAGAGTTAAAAAGGAAAAAGAAATACAAAAAAAGCCAAGCAGAATCTCCAAGTCGCAATTGCAAACCCTCCATTAAAATTTTATTCTATTCAGTTCCTATCATTCACTTGGTCCTCATCCAAATGATGGTTGACCCACCTCCTTTTTCATTTCCATTATCTGGCAAGAATATCTGCAAGCTCTGTGCTTGTGTGGAGGCTCAAACACGTGCAGAGGCTATGATGTAAAAGAAAATCCTACAAACCCTGGAATGAACCAGATGGCACATGAAACACTACAGATGTGAGAGCAGATGAGCACTGGAGTGGTTTCCAGTGGTCCCATTCTGGACTTCCAGGGGGCTTGTGCATGAATTCACACCCTCTGACTCAAGCATGTAATTGAAGAGCCTCTTCACCCTTGGTCACCTCATTAGTCAGTGGAAGGAGACAAGTATTTCCAGTCCACTCAGGCCCTGTGTTGCTCTCAGAGATCTCGTTCTTCCACCATCACTGATGGCAGAAATTTGGAGCACCCAGATTCCTATATTAGGTATTTCCTTCAAGAGGCAAAAATTAGATAAGAACATAAGCAGAGTGTACAGCTTGGTGGAATGGCAACAGGGCATCTTACCTAGGCAACTTCATGCCTTGTGCACGGTGTGCGGGCATCTCAGGGACATGTGAACCTATGAAAGAGCAGGGAGGCCTGTAAGTTTTTCTAAGAAATAATCTCTGAGAAAGTTTAGAGCTTGATCCCAGAGTGCAGAAAGGAGTTTTCATCCCTTTTAGATTCTCAATGACATGGACAACATGGGAAGCCTGTCTCCTCTAGACTCAGTTGAAAAAAGGCTGTGCAAGAAACCAGAATACTCCCCATGGACACCAGGACCCCATGGCAAGCCCTCCTCTGGTCTGAGGGTGTTTCAAACCACTTCACCTACAGGACAGCTGTAATCACAAAGGCATGGAGCATCCAGAAGAACTGTCTCTGATTCTGGTCATATAGTTCCCATCTTGGCAGGCCAAGTGATCAGTTAATTTTTGTAGTTGTGATTACAATATGTCAACAGGGCAGGTCCTAGAGCAAAACTAAATATACCAAGCTGAAGGACTTCTTTCTACACAGGCATGTCTGCATGTGACTTTCCCTGTGCATTCCTCACCAAGAACCAAGGGCCTAAAAAGCTGAAATCCAGACTGTCCCAAAATAGTGCATCCCAGGTTTTAAATCAAACCTCTCATTTGCTGGCAGTAGGAACTTAGTCAGTATATTGTTAGTGTTCACACATTGCAGACATGATCATTTAAAAAGGCTTAGGGTTGTCTGCAGCCCAGACTCCCCACTAGACCCCTTCATTTTGCAGCACTGAGGCTATGTCCTGGAAAGGCTGTGGCAGCACCCCCTAATCCTTTAAACTCAACCCTTCCAGGGTCGATTATGGTTCAGCCTGTGGTTTTTCAGTTGCATGCTCGGCTGCCTCTTTTGCACTGTCCTCAGCCCCAGGCTGATATTTTCGGCTGCAGCGTCTCTGGTGTTCACCTCTCGGAGGGGCAGCCAGAAGGGCAGCTGCCCTCCTGCCCTGGGGCAGTGTGGACTGCCAGGAAGCAGGAGATCCACTTGCTCCTGCAGCCCTGGAGGAGCTGGCCCTGCCTGGCTCGGGAGCAAGCACCTGACTGAGGCAAAGGGCTTTCCCTGCTCTGGCTCCTGGGTCTGGGGGCACCTTACCTGTCGTCTCCAGCCTTTAACCCACAGCAGTCACCTCTCCAAAGCATAAAAAGGAGTAGGAACAAGATGAGAATTTAGGGAAAATGGAGTGTCCTCACCTCTCCACAGATGTATTTGTCCAAACTATTAAGTCTATATGGAAAAAAAAAAAATTATAAGAATTCTTTTATCTTAGTTTGGGCATGACTACTAATTAGGTTAAGTGTTGTGTTACCAACCTGCACAGTGCCATGAGATTCAGTTTCTCAGTCATGAACAGTACTAGAAATTATGCTTTGACAGACATACTTAATTTTATTGATAGAAAAATCTAGCTAAATATAATATAATATAACTAATATATAGCTATCAATTGGTCTGGTTTCCGTGTAACAGTAAAAATTGCCCTGGTACTGCCTGCAAAAAGAAGAAGAAATTATTCAAGTTGTCTGTCTCTCTTTTCCCTTCCCACCATGAGGTCATGCAGAGCCATGCATTATCCTAATGTGTGCTAGTTAATAACTCAATTTAGAAAGAATAAGAATGCACACTTTCATGTTGTGCCATGATTATTTGCTAATGATAAAAATAAATCTGATCAGCCAGGAACTTTGAAGGCTTCAAAGTGGCCAAAAAAGTAATAATTTCCCAAAAGGATATGTTGAACAATTAACATTATTTTCCTAAATTCATGGTGAAAACCAACCCAGCTGCAGATCTGACCCTTTGAGGTAGGTCAGAGCTCTATGGTCTCTTATGGCTTAAGATATATCCAAATTATAAAAGGTACATCCAAAGGGAAACCAGACAAGTGGAAACCCAAAGATTAATTCATGGGTCTGGTAACTCCAGATTCCTCTCCTGCAGATACCAAACCTGTGCAAAGCAAAAATCCACTTCAGTATTCCATTCTCCCCTTGCTTCTCAATGAAGACAGGTCAGATAAGCTTGTTCCACATGAGACTGCTTTGCTGTTTGATGTAAGGGGCTTATTTTGGTACCCCTGAATCAGGGATTCATATGAAGCATCCATTGCAATTTTGACTCAGCCAAAACTGCAGGGATAGTTTTTCTTTGCCATTACAATTACAAATAGAGGAGGCTTTATCCTTCTGAAAAGGATCCATCAGCAACGAAATATGAAAAACCACAAACCTTTGATGTATCAGGATCTTCCACCATTCCCTGCAGAGAAGTTTGAAAGGACAGTAGGTTCCTGACAAAATTATATTCAAGTTAAGATTGGCTTTCAGGTAATATAAAAATTTTTATTCCTCAGTGATCAAACTGTTGTGATTGGCTGGAATGTGTGTGTTTCCAAAATAAATGACTGACTGCAGGGGATCATCTAATGGGTGGAGGCTGGTATCCAGTCACAAAGGAGTATCCATTTTTAAATAAAATTATATACTTGTAATTGCACTTTGGCTCTTATTCACAATGGACCAAACCACAATAATTCTCAATAAGACAGTCAACCATCAACTCCTGAGCCCCAAACAACTCAGACTGAGTTTGCCCTGAAGGATTAAGGTCAGGAAATCGCTTCTGCTAAGACGCAATGTTGTGAAAATGTTTCAAAATACGAGCACTGGGACATAAGGTCAGCTTTGGGGCAATCTGCCAAGCAGGCTTTGCTTTCAAAGCCTTGCTTCCCACTCACCAAGCCAGGGAGGGTCTGATTTGGTGTAGATGTCTCAGTTTATGCAATATCACCCAGCAGAAAACCAAAATGCACACATCCCACACTGACTCAGCAGAACAGGACGACAGGGATGTGGTCTGATGAGGAGGGGTCACGCAAAAGCTCAGGTCACTGGTTCCCCTTTCATGGCCCTTCTCCTCCCAGGCAAACAAACAGTCCACAAGCTGGCAGCCACTCAAGATGCTCTGTAGCCCACAGACAGGGCAGTGCAGCAGATTTGGGAGCACCCAGTCACTACTGACCCCAAAGTGCACCTGTGGATATGGGACCAACAGCACAGACACCAGAGACCTCTTTGTGAATTCAGAGATGCTGATTCATGGGAATCATATCATCCTCCTTCCCTCTTTCTGGGTTACTCCTTCCCTTCCCCAAACCCACTGTCCCTCTGCCTTTCCCCTGCATCCTGCTCCCACCAGACCCACATCACGAGAGGCATTTCTTAATCCTTTCTCATAGCCCCACTTCCTGCACCTCCCAGTTGTGAGCTGTAGTGTGTGAATGCCAACTTTGATATTTCTGGTTTCTTACAAATTCATACTCCTCTCTTCTTGAACTTGAGCTCAAAACTCAGCTGGTGGGAACAGCTGTCCTCTCTTTTTCCTTTTCAGTTACTTGCTGAGGGACTACCCTTCACATCTGACTCACCATCTCACAGACAGACCCAGGAGTTAACTTCCTTATCACCCTGCTTTGAGGTTTCCTGCTTTGATACTGCAAAGAATGAAAAAGAAAAGGCAGAGGTGGGGAAGCCCCTCTTGTTGTAACACCTGGTCACAACCTGCTTGCATGAATAAAAATTACTCTCCTCTTTCTCTTGAGTTGAGGGTGATCAGGACTATTTCCCTGCAACCAGAACTAAATAAGCATCCAGCCACACTGAGTGGGGAATGAGGAACTGCAGCCCAGTGTTTGACATACAGGCTGCTCTTGGCCTCAGCAGCTCTGCCTGTACACTGCAGGTGTGGGATGTACCAACCAGCCCACTTTCACAGTACTTTGGGATTATCCCTCGATGGCAGAGGGGCTCTGTTATACAGCACATAGCTCTGTTCCACTCTGGTCCCCTATAACAGTATCACACTCACAGAATCATTGAGAATTTCGACTTGGAAAGGACCCATAAGGATCCAACTCCTTGATGATCACAGGGCTGCCTAAAGCTAAAACACATGACTAAAAGCATTTTCCAGATGGTCCTTGATCTCTTGACAGGCTTGGTGCCATGATGACTTCCCTGGGGAGCCTGCACCAGTGATTGAGTATTATCAATTTTCATAAATTTTTTAAATGAAAATTTCTGAAGTATTTGGCTCTAGCCCAAGGTATAGTGCTGTGGCACTGTGAGAGGGCCCATGTTGCATACTCCTGGGGTGACAAGGGGTGTGTGGGCATGGCTGAGGACACACACACAGCCCTCTGAGAGCACAGAGTGACCGTGCAGGGCAGAGGCATGCACTCCTGCTGCCCTCCTGGGGGACAACAGGAGCTCTTCCCAGGACTCTGCTGGGACTGTGCCTTGGACTCAGCTCACTGACAGATTTCAAAAGAGAGCCAGGGAATGAGCCAAGCTGAAGAGCCAATCATGGCTCCAGTGCCCACAGTACTTTCCTGGCCTTTTCTCTTTAACACTATGGACATACCCTGTGGGGCCGAGGGCATGGAGTGCCTTGTGGGCACACAGCCTTTCTGGGAACATCCACAGGGGCCTGCCTGAAAGGCTTTTGTCACTGGGAAACAGGAGCCAGCAAGGGTGCAGGATCTGTTTAAACCAAATGAGCTGATCCATGGCAGCTATGCAGGAGTCTGTTTTCCGTCTGTAGCAAATGCAAAGAGGGCCTGTCTAAACCCCAGTAACAGGGGGCTAAGCTGTTCAGATTTCCTCCCATGTGCCAAAGGGTAGGAGCATGCACTCAGTTGCTGTGCCTCAGCTGATGCTCAATATATTTACTGTGCTACAATATGTTGATCATATGTCTGAGCCTCGAGAAATGATTAACATTTCTGGTTTGATTAAGTGAAGGTCCCTTTTGAAGCTGCAAATGATGCCGCTACAATCTATCAAGCAAATATGTATTTATGAATATTTAAAAATGCTAGTTATGCAAATGTGCACTTAGGGAATTTAAAAAAACATGTAATTAATCTCTTTGGGGTTGCTGTGATCTGTTGAGTGAATACATATCCAAGGAGAATAATCAAGTCAATAAGCCAACAATGACTGTTGCAGAAGGATACTCAGTTGTACCTCTCTTTTCCACAGATGATGGTAACACACAGTGGTTCTAGAGTAGACTGTCATCTTGTTCTTCAGTCATTTCTCTGTTAGGTTGCAATAACTCTGTTAGGTTGCAGGCTGGCTGACAAAGCAATCTCTGCCACAGCCACACTTAATCAGGATGTTAAGACTCATAACAAAATCATTGCTGCAAAAAAGAGAGAGAGTATGCAGCATCTTTTCTAGATGAAATGTCTCTGTTTACATCCTTTATTCCACCATTCACTTCAGACAAAGTCCTCAAAGATACTAATGTCTTATTTTTGTTCTGTCTGACCCCACAGCACCCCACTCCATGGTTGAATCCTCATCCCCAAGTGCATGCAAGTCCCAGGGAGCATGTATTAAGAAAGAGATCCTGGAAACCAGCCAGGTTGGGATTCACTTAAGCTAGCAAAGACACAAAGGAAAGAGATTGTGCTTAAAGTATATAAGGGTTGTTTTCATTATCTAATAGCTCTGCTTCTGTGCTTACTCTGAATCTTGGTCCTCTTGCACCCACACTGCATTTCTATTTCTTCACATCTGGGATCTCTTTTGCAGAATTCAACAAGATAAAACATCAACACAGTAACAGCAGGACAGACACAGCCTAAAAGGCTGAATGGATCAGCAGCATGTGTCTCCTGGCCACTTAGCATTCCCACACCCTAGCTGCCCAGTTGCTCTCTCATGACTTCCACTAAGCCTCTCAGTCTGTCCCTGTGGAGCAAACAAACAGCTCTAGGAGCCACACATCCTCTCCAGGCTATGCAGTCTAAAGGACCGCTGGAGAATTCTGGCATCTTTGAGATTTCTTTCCATTTCCTCAATTTGATTGAAATTAGATAAAGGATTTAAAATTTATTGGGGGTTTGGGTGAGGAAAAAAATCAGCAAAAACATGCATGCAGAATACATTCTCATCAGACTTTTGTATAATTTTTGCAGAACACACTATTTTAGTAGCTATATTTACACATAAATCTCCGTGGTTACTTACCTGGTGACTAAGTAAGAATCTGGAGATTGTTCTACCTGATTCATCTCCTCTTAAGCTGTCAGATATTCTGGGATGTGCTTCTGGCTAGAGCTATTTCACTTCTTCTTCCCTTGTCCATGTCGACTGGTAATTTGCTTCATAATCTGCTCAACAGGGTTTTCATCTGAAATACAAGGGACTGAGGATCAGGTCTTCTTCACAACTTATTTGTATAGAGTTTGAAAACTGAGGTTAAGAAAGCTTCACACCATACTTCTCCACAGGTAAGAGTTCACTTTGCTACAAAGCAGAAGAATTTGAACCGGATGGAGGAAGCTTTCCTTCTGCAGAGGATTTCAGGCTGCAGCATCTCTGGGGATCACTGGCATCTATCTGTCCATGCTGGCCTGTCCATGAAACCATCAGCCTCCACTGCCTACATGCTCCAGCACCTAGGCTCCAACAAAGGCACCCAAAAACCAGCTATTTAGTCCTTAAACTCAGAGGACAACACTGAGCCCCAAATATTGCACACTGACAACTCTGTATAAGCAGCATAGCTAATTTTTTTTTTATTTCACATATCAACTAAGACAAGCAGTCAATTTCCATCTCCAGACTTGCCAGAGTAAAACTGAAAGCATTAAAAAGAAGTTAAATTTTCAGTGGACAAAAGTGAGAATGCAGTACAGGTATTTAAAAATAACTGCTTTAAAATCATGAGACCTGGGTCCATTGTTTCTGGAACTGAAAAGTCTACCAGGATCCTCCAGAGGGCATTGAACAGGCTAGAGAGCTGGGACAGAGAGACAGTAAGGAAAATGTTGACTCTCTGGAGATGTCTACAGTAAATTTGGGCTGCATTGAAGCACACAGTCCACATAGATCTGAGTACTCTCCATCACACACACTGTAACACAAGCACTCTGCACTTAGGGCAGCCACCCCGCCCAGGAACAGTGCTGGTCCCACAGCAGGCTCAGGAAATGTAAGGACAGCTGGGTACCAGTGCACTGCAGCAGATGAGAGTGGGGATGGTCACATTCACTTAGCAATTCCTTTCCAAAAGCATGAAAACACAGCACAGTCTTTCACAAAACTGATGGTGAAAGCTAGACCTAGGGCCAGGCTTGTGCAAAGAGGTGAAGCTCAGCCTTTAGGGAACAGTGTTAGCTTCACAGATAGCTTCATGAGTTACATCTGAATCCACCACGACCACACTTGTGACCACAGGAACAGCATGTGTACCTCTAAACCCTGCCTGGGAACCTGACCAGTGTGAACAGGACCAATGAACTGCAGCAGAGTTCAGCAGAACTGACTAAAGATTAGGAAATGGCAGCCTGTTTCTCATGTCAGATGTCTGTGAGAAAAGGCAAAATCAGGACCATCATGTTCAGCAGTGCACTGACTGATATTTTCATATGCTCAGTTTCAGTAACAAAACCACATCTCTAGTGGAAATATTGACACAAATATGAACAGTGGCACTAAATACCTTTAGAAAAGCATTTTATTTCTGAGCTTAGGACTTGCTGTTTCAAGCAGCCACAACTAGTAGTTCTCATAAGCAAATTAGGTCCAATTATCTGATGTCTAAATTAGAATCCTCTCCCTCCTCAGCTCCATTTGCAGCAATTTTTAGCACAAGAGCAATAACAGTTAAACACACTTACCTAATTATAGATAATGATCTTTATAAAGAGCTGCTAGAATATGCTAAGCATCTTAGCATAAACATACTCATTCATTCCTACAGCAAGGTTATGGTAGAGCCTGGTGATTGTGGCAAATAGTACCCCCTTGGAAGCAACCTGCTCAGTGCAAGACACCATGGTAGTCAAATGACCTACCTCCTCCCTTTCTTCCATCCCATCAGCTGCAGGTGTTCATTTCCAGCTCAGAGAGAAGATCTCAGCCCATCCCTCACATCAGCATTTTTGTGGAAAGCATCATTTATTGCCTCTGATTTGTGACACAGTCTCTTACTGTTGCCATGAGGCAGGCCAGCTTGAAGACTCATTTTGTCCCAGACCCTGCAGTGCTCACACTGTTAGATAAAAATTAATGACCAAATTCTTCTGCCAGGGCAGATTAAAGTCACCACTTGTCACCAAAGGGGCAGATTTCCTCCGTATGATTGCGACTGTCAACATAATAGAACTTGAGTTCTGTCCAGTCCTCCTCCTTCCTTTCCTGACATTGCATCCTAGGAGCTCAGAAGCAAATGCTGCTGGTTCCCTTCCCTGCTTGACAAGACCGGTTTCATCTCACAGAGGGAAGCTACTGGAAAGACAAGCTCTCCTCCTGTGACCGTGAACTCCCATTGGAGCTCTGACAAACACCTATGCTGCTAAGAGAGATCTATTAGGAGCTGAAACACAGCTCTTGCACAGCAGAAGCAGCTGCCAAGGCCCTGGGGTGATCCTTTGGCCAGTTTTGGAGGACCCAGATCCTCATGTGCCATCTGGAGCACACACACATTTTTCTGTGTCTGAGGACCAGGTCTGCAAGCTCTGGGGAAGCAGAAGGCAGAGCAGCAAGAGCATTTCCTCCCTTGCTGCCAGCAAACCTGAAAAACCACGAACTGTGGGGCTGGGAGGGACTGTGGGAGCAACCTCTGCACTGCAGACTGGTCTGGCTCCTGCACCTGACACAAGAGCCTCCTGAGAGAGGCTATTTCTACTATCCAAAAGGTTTCCTCCAGAGTGGTCTGTGCTCTTGCAGCTTTGATAGCACTGGGCTCACTCCTCTGAGATTTTTATCCCTGCTTTGTATCCCTGTGAAATAACAAGAGAGGAAGCCTAGTGCAGACCCTGCTCTGCAGTTCTGTGTTCCTGCCCATCAAATCGCCAGCAGCTGCCTCACCATTTTAGGAAATGGCATTGGCCTGCTGTAGCAAATTTTGCTATCCAGGTCAGAGCAGAAACAGAAATTCCTTCACAGAACATTGTGAGAAACATCATATAGGACACTTAAAAGATGTCTTGCCATGAGTTGTTGAGGGTATGTATCTCTTGAGACTACAAATAAGCCCCTTCTGTTAGGGGAACTACACAAGGGAAGCACCTTTGCTTCTGTCAGGAACAAAAGAAGATGCAGCAATAAGAGAAAATTAGAAAATACCCTATTAAAGCATCAGCTGTTTGATGCTTCTAAATTACAAAGTCTAGTCAGAGAACAGCATGGTACTGAAACAAAACTGTTTCGAGAAGCCAAACCCATGCTTGGGAAAAGCAGCAGAGATGAGTTGGTTACAGAAGAAGTACGTCTGGTGAAGGACCTGCTTTTACATGTGGTGTACTATCTGTGTGAATATCAGCACATCTGATGCCAGCTCCTATGACAAGTTACTGTGCAAAACCTTTCGTAACCTAGAGGTTGCAAGACTGCTAAGAACACCATCACAAACCTCAATATTGCAGGCAAACTTATCTCATGGCTGCTGCTTGCAGCCTGCAGCCAGACCCTCCCCATGTCTCTGCACTAAACCATCATAAATAATGTTTTGGGGAAAGTCATACTAACAATGTGCAGAACAGATGAGTGTGTAGATGGTGTGCTGGCTTCTGAAGGTTTCCTGCCTCTTACCCAGGAAGGGCAGGGTCTGCAGGTGTCATCTGAGGTGAAAAATAAAGTGCAGCTCTCAGTGATGCATTTCTAGTTACTGCTTTGGCTTTCAAGGTCTGTGTTAGTGAGAGAAACTGAACTGTATTTATATGGAAATACAAAGGTCTAAAGAAGACATATGATAACAGAAAAAAGAAGTACCATATTGTTTGGGGCAGGCAGAGTGCAATTGCAGCTGCATGCACACAAATCCCCACTCTTTGCAGTGACAGAAGAATGGACAGGCCTGTTTCCAACACCTGAAGATGTGTCTGCAGTGCCTTTGCATGACTGACCAGAAAGCAGAGGCCCCAGGGCTGAGAGAGGTTTTTGCACCCTAGCCATCTGCATGCCCCAAAAGCTCTGTGAGAATCACCCCAGAACAGCCTCAGCTGGGCGGATTTAACTGACAAGAGAACAGGCACTTCCTGCTGGTGTGAGCAACAGCACTGACTCTTTCCTGCACAGAAATTTATTTGTCCCATTTTACATTTAAGAAACAAAGAAACAGAAAAGGGCTGGTTCACCTGACCTGGAGTCAGGCCTAGGACTCATCTGAACTGGTGAAGAGCTTGTACTACCTATTCCTCAGATTCAAAGCTTTCTCTACAAGGGAACACACCAGAAGAATCAGTATTAATAGCATCAGCCAGGACTTATTCTCTTTCAGTGCCTGAAACTGCAGATTTTCTGCCAAATGAGCTCTGATAAGTGATCTGAAATACTCCATCAAATACAATCTTGAATGGATGAGCTTTTCCATAAAATACTGCCTCTGCATAACTAGGAAATGTGAAGGCCATGTTCCCTTCTGCATAAACAAGCCTCTTGCTGCATAGGTCCAACCAGCATTAACAATCCTAATGTTGACAACTACTTGCCATGGACGAAATCTGGAACAATAATTCTTGCAACTTCCTTGAATAGTATCAAATTATTCATTACAAAGCTCATTCTTGACTTTCAATTGCTAATCTCTTTTCCCCCAGCTAATCCTATACTTTGCAGAAAAGATGGTGTGCCTAATTTGTGTTATTACTGCAAGAATTTATTAAAATGGAGCTTTAATGGGATCAAGGCACAGTGGGTCAGGTTCCCACCTCCAAGGCCAGAGCTGTAGAGCACAATAATATCTGTTTTATTATGCAAAATCTAAACTAGTAAGATGTTTTGGCAGCATTGGGAATGGGCATGAGGTGCTTTCTTTCTCTTATCCTGCCTTTTTCAAAAGAAAAGCAAACACAGCATGCTCTTCTAACTAGCTGAAAGAATAAGGAAGTTGTTCCATAGTGGGACACATCAACAGGCACCATATTTCACCCAGGGCCAAATGAGAACTTGGCTATCTTACAACACTATCAATGGAGAGGATTAAATCCTTTTGCCTACTTCTAAGCATAGTTTTCCTCTGGTTTAGACAATTAGATAAATGGACATGAAGGAGCAGAACCCACAGTGATTTGCAGACTGATGATGATATTGCATGCAATTGTTCAGAGCAAGAAGGTGTCCCTGGCTGTGCTGTACTTTTCTGTTACCCTGCCCTCAGCATCATCCTCCAGGCCTCATTCTCTGTCAATGATCCACTTACCCAATCTCTGGAAATTCCTCATCCAGGGAGTAAGGAACAAAGTGACTGTTTCCATTGCTACACCAAGTGGAAAAGTTTGCAAGCACTGTTTTCTTTTTCTGTGCTCCCTGGTCACATCTGCCCTCACACAGGCATGTCCAACAGAGAGGCAGAACCAAAAAGAGAGGAGAGGAGAGGAGAGGAGAGGAGAGGAGAGGAGAGGAGAGGACGAGGACCTGGACCTGGACTGGACCTGGATCAGCCCTTGAGAACACCTTAACCAGGGCAGTTCATGTGTGGCCATTGTTTCTGTGATTATAGCTCAAGCATGTTGAAAGACTACATCTGTTCCTCAAGTTCTCAATTTATTTCCTAATTGTCTTGATGTGGAAACCTTATGTATGACCTTACATGTAAGATTTAGTTTTGTGCCTACTTGCAAAGCTTGTTTCCATAAGATGTTGCTTCCCTCTGAGGTGCTGATCTTCATCCACTTTAATCCACTTAGGAGTTGAGCTGCAATTCACAATTGAGCTGGAGGTGATGGTAACTGCATAAATATCAGGAAGAGTGTGTTTTCTTTCCAGCACAAATCACTTCACTTGGCTGGGTCTCTGTCAGCCTCATTTACAGGGGTGAAAATATTTAGCCTCTTTGGAAATCTACAAACACAAAAGCATGAGATAAGTGCTAAGTATTAGCTGAGGGATTGTAACACTTCAAAGAGATGTTGCCACCATGATGGAATTTCCTTAGCAATGAGGAAAAGACATTGCTTAGAGTAGAGGAAGAAAATATCATTCCTTCTTGTTCACTCACTGCAAGCATAATTGTAAATCAGCCTTGACCAGATGACATGAGAGGAAGAAATGCTGTTTCCAAAGTTGCTTAGAAATTGGTGTCACTAGCACTGACTGCCCCAAAGAGTTGTTTTTAAACTGAGGACAGTAAAATTACAGTTCCCGTCATGCACGCCAGCAGTGACAGATAATGTAACTAAACAGCTTCTACTCTGCAAATTAAATGCAAAATTAAATGCAAGTGCTCCCAAAGGGATGAGTTTATATTCATTCAGTGAACAGCCACAGGCAATTGATTACTGAGTGTATACATTAGAAAAGTTCACTTTCTCTGCAAGCAGGTGGTTTCAACTACAGACCCAGTACCCCTACTAGAAGGTGCACATCTTAAGACCTGTGGAACTCTGTCCATTTATGCCAATGGGAAGTCTATCCAATTATAATCAATATGCTTATCATTGTTCAAGTCTCTGTAAAACACACACACATGCACACAATGGGCTGGAGGGAAGTACCAGCGAGCCATTATAATGATTAAGTAGCCAAGCAATCTCTTGATAAGTTCCAAGTAATTTAGTTTCCCCTGGAGCCACACTGTTGAGCCCATCGAGAGAGCAGTGCCAGCAGGACAGTGAGGGTCTGGCTGGGAGGGAAGCCATCCAGCAGCTCTGCTTGTGCATGCAGGCAGAGTTTCTGGAATATTCACCTCCTTAATCACACGTCCACTGAGCTCACTTTTAAAGCTACAATTATGTTACATGCTCCTGCCAAAAAAGCAGCTGACACATGATGAAATTTTAAAGAATTCTATCTCCTCTCTGACTACAGTGCTAATCCTGCCCCACATTATTTTTCTTGGTAACTTCATAGTAAAGGGTTCATTTCCTGTAAGCAAAGATTTGAGGAGTGAGCACCTGGATGGCAGATTCCAAGTGTGCCAACTTTCTTCTTTTAGAACACAGGTTTTCAAGAAACAGGGAACACTCTTCTGAGACAGAGATGTTGACAAACTTCTTTCTATTAAAACTACTTCTTAGTCCAGTCTTGGTGGTTAAGAAACCAAGTCTTAAAGATGGGTTGCAATCTAGCTAGGAGCAACTCTGCAGGAGAGGAACATAGATATGAGCTTCCAGCTTAGCATCTAGAAGTATCTACAGCGCTATGTTCCTCTGACACAAACCCATAGAGTACCAATGCCCAAGTAGCACTACTCCATATGCACAAAAATAACTGCACTGCCTCTTAAGCAACTTCAAATGTCTCTCACCACACAAAGAAATACTCAAAATATTGGAAGGAAGGAAATGGGTACCAAAGCACAGGAGGGGCTCCCAGCTCAGTGAAATCAGATCCTTGGAACCATCATCTCCAGTATTCAAGTGCACCTTCAGGTGCCAGCTACTTCTGCAACTCCAATGCTAAACAAACTTCAATTGCTCGGGAATGAGATTTTCACAAGTGTTGTCCTCATCTTCATCTGCAACATAATCAGAATCTGGTCACGCTTCTTTTGAGGGTCAGATGTTCTACTTATGAATACCTCCTAACTTGCAGGAATATAGCAGCATCCCTGTAACTTACTACATTATACGGAACTGTAGCAATGAGAGAGCAAAACCTGGTTTTAACCACAGCCCACCAGTTAATGTTACAGAGGTAAACATAGTTCAGAGGCAAGTGAAATTTTAATCGAAGGTGATAAGTGTCGTGGCGTCATTTTTCGAAATGGGAGAGAAGCAAACACCAAAATCCTAACCTAATGCAATTTTCCATGTTTTTATGAAAGAAAACAAATACTTGGCTGCAAAAGTAGATCTACTCTTTCAAAAATTATGTGAGTGGTATTTTTTGTGATATTATGCAGCCTCACGACCACCATCACTGAAGTCAAAGGCATGGGGAGACAGCAGCTGATTTCAGTGGAGCAAGGTTGAACCCATGCTGCCTGCCTTTAAAGACCCAGACCCTACCCCGAGGGTCCTCCATGTGCAAAGGCTTGGCAAAATCAGGGCCCAAATAGCAGAACTTCAAGCAGGAAGGAAGTAGGTGAGAAAGAGACTGCAGTGAGTTTTGATGAAAGGGGAACTATCAGTCTGTGGAGAAGCTACCAATAGAAATACTCAGGGAGCAGCACTGGGTCTGTCTTCTTTAATGTTTTTGCAAGTGACCTTGATATGCAAAGCAAGTGCGCTGCTGGTATTTGCTCATAGCATAAAGGAGACAGGCCTCATTTCTCTAGCAGAGGCTTGCAAAGCCAAGAACTGGAGGAGAAAGTGACAGGAGACACTAAAATGGGATGAAATTCAAAGCTACTCAACAAAAGATCATACATTTGTGGAGAAATAGTGAGAACTGCCACCATAAGCTGAGAGCTCATTAACTGGAGATGAGTGAGAGGAAGAAGCAGAGAGCATTAGTTAATTATAGGATGACTTAAGCTACCAGGTGATGCAACTATGAGAAAAAGCAAATGTGATCCTAGGATATGTCAGCCAAGATATTTCCAGAGAAGACAGGTAGTGGTTGTCATGACATAAAGGAGTGGTGCAACAAGGAATGGTAATAACATAAAAATCGCTGTACTAGTTCAGGCCAAAGCTTCTCCTAGCCCATTACCCTTTCTTCAACTGTGGCCAGAGTAAGAACAGGAAGAATAAGAATAGGACAAGAAAGACTTCCTTCTGATACTCTCACAGCCTTGAAACATGTTCAGCTAAGGGGATTTCCTTTGTTAATTGTCATTTGACTGTTAAGAAACCCACAATGGATTTTTCTTCTAAATTATTTTCAATCTACTCATGAACAAGTGTAAATTTCTTGAATCCACTTTGTCCTTCTGCAAAGGACTTCCCTACATTTGCTGCTTATCATATGAAGAATCACACCCTTTTTTAATGTTTTGAGCCTATTTTCAAATATTTAAATAATATTTCCCTTAATTCTTCAGCAGAATGTAACACAGAGTAGCCAATCCCCATCAACCTTTTCCCAAATTTTGTAATCTTCTGTTATAAGTTCCCCAAAGACCTCTCTTTCAGACCAAACAAGTCCCATGTATTCAGTTTGTATTCCTGGTCATTCCTGCTGCCCTGCTTTCAGATTAAATAGACCCTTTCTAAGCTAAGGAGAGCAGGACAGCTTTCAAGGGTGGTTAAGTCACACGTTGTGTCATGAAGATGTGTCCTCTTTCTGCTCTTAATAGTTCCTATATTTGATATGGATAGGGATTTTCATTTTGCTTTCTGATGGGTATAAATCTAGTGTTCGTATGTCTAATCCAGTCATCCACACTTAAGAAATATTAGCTTCACCTTGAAGAGGAACTGAATTACAAAGTCAAACTAAGACAATGAGTGACATAAAGAGTCCACCATTTGAGCTGAATTTAAAAGAAAAGTTATGGTTCTTCTCTGCACAAAGCACTGAAAGCACCAGGAAAAGAGCAGAGTTATTGAGAATGAAAGGCAGTGTTGGGACAAAGATGTAAATTTGGCTTGGATGTAAATGAGGTTTGGATATAATCAGACTGTTGATTAGAACAAAATCTGGAGATTCTGAAACAGCTTTTCAACAGAAAAGAGGGTAAAAAATGAAATTAGTTTCAGGATGGGTCAGAGTCATTTTGTGAAATGTTGGTTACCTGCAGTACTGAGAGATTCATAACACAGGAAGGCCCCACCTAGGTATGCATTTAGTAACAAATGAGGTGCTTCACACCAGCTCCCTCTGAGGCTGTATTTAGGCCTTCCCAGGGGCGATGCTGCTTGCTTTCCTCCTAGGACAGAGTACAGTTCTTTGCACACAGGCATCCGGAGATCTACCAAAAAGCATTCACAGAGAAGTAAAGACAGGGAAAGCAAGAAGCTGTAAAGCTTGCTGCTGATTAGGGTTACAAGGCACTGCGAGATGAAGAATTAGCTTGAGCAGATGTATGGGAGTAAGAAACCCACATTAATCCTACTTCAGAGCAATGAGATGGGAAGAACAGCCTACATAATCCCTAACCATTTAAATAATTCTATACTTATTAAATAGTTAAATCATTTAAGCAAATATGTATGGGTTGACTAATCCCCTCATTTATTGTTCCTCTGTAGACAATCTTGGAGTAATCATTACTGCAAATACCAGACCTCATAATAGGTCAGATAACAGAACTGTGTAACCAGGCACCAGATAGACAAAAAAATTGACTTGATTTGGAATAGGGGATTTTTGGTAGTTTTTTGGCTTTCTTTTTTTTTTCTTCACCAATCTCATCATTTATAAAACCTCAGACTACCATCACACTAAAGAGAAGGGGAAAAAAAAAAAAAAAAAAAAAAAAAAAAAAAAAAAAAAAAAAAAAAGGCAGAGCTGCCAGAAGTCTTCAGTATCACTGTCTTACTTATCACTGGATTTATGACTAAAACACTAGAGGATACATGCTGGAAAGCTAACTAGCCAAAGGTATTATTGTATACACTGGCATAACACAGACACATTTCAGAGAAGTGTAAAGCAACTTCAAGGCATTTCTCTTGGGAAGTCAGAAAACTGGGAGGATCATTTCTGAATGCTCAAAGAGGTCCTGTCTCAGAGGCAGGGAAGGTAAAAGTCTTCTTTAGTCAATTGCCAGTAGAGTTGGCAACGCTAATTCAAAAGAGTAAGACTAGTGCAGTGAAACTCTCTTTACCTCAGCTGCCAAACAGCTGCCAGGCTCTTTGACATTGCTTGTAATGCTGTGTTTTAGTGCCAAAGTCACCCAGGCAAAACCTACTGTCCAGAAGGACAAAGATTAGAAGTTGACTATAGGTAGATCTTGTTAAATAATCTTAAAACATGAAAATATGAAATATGAAAAAATAATGGCAATTTTCTATAAAGTGCATGGAAAAACACATGTAAAGATTGCTTAAAATAATTTTTACTTTGGTATGTGTAGGTAATGCACAAATCATTCTTTTCTCAGCAAAAATATACTTTTCCCATCACAGAAGCACACAAATGTGAGTCTGATAATCACTCTGTAATTTTTCTTTCAAGGCTAGAGGAGGGTTGTATCACAAAGGCAGCTGCAGAGTTGCAGAGGTAAAGATTCACACCACTCACTTATAAACTCCTCCCAAATGCACATGCATGGAGATCAGCAGAGCACAATACAACCTCTCTAAAACACAGTCCCAATAAATTAAATTCTTGAAATCTTGTTTGGAAAAAAACAAATAACAACAACCAAAAAAACCCCTCACGATTTCTGTTCTGTTCCCACCGGGATTGTGTCATCTCATCATCAAGAATAACAATAAAATCAATTCATTACGTTCCATTGAAGGCAGCCTCAGGAGAGAGATCAAAGAATAAGAGGAAATGAAAGCTGACCGACTTTATCACCTTTGGAGTCAGTCCCAAAGATCTCAAATTAATTTAGATTGGTGGGGCAGTGCACAAAAGCTGGCAAGTTCTTTTACCAGTGCACAGCCTCTATACAAACCAGTGAAGTGCTGTTGTCTCTGGGGCTTTTCAGTAAGCCAAACGTTCTTGTGAGTGCTAAGTACCTTTTCCTTTGGCCATTTCAAGCTTATTATCATATACGGGAGGAATATTTTCATGTTTTCCTCTCGAATTCTGCAGGGAGCCATCTGTCTCTCCTGAAAGACCCAGCTGTGACATTTCTGCCTGAAAACTCTTCCCCCGTGGGAGGCTGCCGGCCGTCAGCCTTCTCTGCTCCCAGCAGCAGCCCTGACTAGTCAGCCACCCTGGAACACCATCCCAAGTAGACCCTGGTGCCTGCAGGAGCTGGGAGCTGCCTGCAGCAAACCTTTCTCTCTCCTCAAGAGAGCAAAGCAGTTCCCCAAAGCTGCAAGTCACAGGGAACTTACCGAGATTTCTGCAGCACAGAAACTCTCTGGAAAGCGGCTGTGACCAGAGGGAGCTGCTCACATGGGGAGCCCGGATCCCCCTTCCACTGATTACAGTGGGCAGCACAAAACCTGACTCCAGCCTCTTTTCCCTCATCCACAACAGGTCCTGGAGATTCCTCACCCTGCCATTTACTTTTGTCTCTTTCCTATGAATTTGATTTCAGATGCTTGAGAGCTCAACCCTCTGAGCACTAGTTTTCCCTCTGGACTTTCCTTGCCATGCCTTATTGTACTTAATTTTCAAACCAGATCAGTATTTCCTTTTCAGCCTTTGTTTTAACACCCAGGCCCTAGACAACCAGACATGAGACTGGCTCTATGCAACTTCTGTCTTATCTCAGGCCAAATTTCACAGCATCTGTGGCACCACACGCCAGTGAGAGAGAGAGACATTCTGATAGACACCTTCCCTTCCCTTCCATCACTTCCTTGGCAAATAGCTGCCTCTTGGAAACACCCAGTTAGTCAGTGGATCCCATAAGCCCCGGTGATTCAAAGCTGTGTAATCTGCAGCTGCAGACGGGCACTGCCTTTTTCCTTTCCACTGTGTGCAACTCTCCAAATGGCATGAAGGTGTTTAGCATCTCTGACCTGATTTCTTAGCAGCCAGCAATGTGGAGACTAAGACTACAAGGCTGCAGCATCTCCTTTGAAAGGAGATGTGCTTGATACCTTAACACCTGCTGCATGAGCTGTAGAATGCTTTGAACTGTGTGTTTTACAGAGGCCCCCAGGTACCCAAGCATTCATCCCTGCGTGATCAAGCCCCACCACTGGAACCAGGGCTCTATGAAAGGATTCTCTCTTCAGCTACTCACCAAACATCAAAAAAAAAAAATTTAGTTCCTTCATTCAGCCTCAGTTCTACATTCAGTAGGAGATAAAATCTCATTAAAAATTGCATTTTATGGAATAGTTCCTGATCTTCCAATTTTACTTCTTATCACCTGAGGACTCCCACAAGGGAGTCCCACAGTACAAAGTTTACATATCCTACTCTATAAGGCAATTTCGAAAGCTCATCCATGAAAAAAGCTGCTCTAAAGAGCTAAGAAGTGATGAATTTACTGCCATGAGAAATCTATACTCTTCACAACCAGTTTGAAAACCAACACTTCCTCTTGCTAAGCCCCTACTGGAGAGCAGTTAATATTTTTGGAGGTTCTCCTTGCCTGTTACTTAGCATGGTGGAAATACATCATGAATAAGCTTCATCACAAACTGTGTGCTCCAAAGAGTGAAACTCTGTCCTAAGTCCATCTATTCATCCACAAGCATTCAAACTTGTAAACAAATAAAAAATTTTAAAAGTTGGTAATTTTTTTTAACTGTCTGACCAGCTGTTCCTGGACTTGAATGCGAGGAGTCATTTGTCCCAGCGTAGCTCCTGATGGATAGATCCACATGATCAAAACCACTTTCAAAAGCAAAGTGTACTGAGGCCACTGGCAAGCTTAGAGGACAGAAGGGAAGAGAGACAGAAGGACTTTTCAGCTGCTTTTCCTGGTGGTCAGTTCAGCTGAGTGTCAAAGTACAGCAATAGTCTAAAGCAGAGATGCTGTCACAGGCGCATGCCAGACTTGCCTGTAAATAAATAAAAGGCATCATTTTCCTCTGCTATGAACCTGGCACTTTTCACCAACACTAAATTGATTTAAAACCTTCCAGAGGAAAAGCCTCAATGTTTAATTTCTCTGGCTAGCCTTAGATTCTTGGCCCTACTTTTATTTTCCATAACATCGAGTTTATTTCTTTTGACGTTTGTTATCCTTCAAAAATGCTATTGTAATTAGATCATGACACTCTACAACTATCTCCAAACTTAAATATTCCCTTTCATTTAAGAGACTTTATGTGTAAATTTCATGAGGTTTTGAACAATGTTTTCTTGAAAGTACACTGTGTTCAGAGCCAGGGTGAAAGGAAAAATAAACCCATAGAAAATAAAAAGCAATTCAAACTTCTACCCCAAAACTCAAATTAAACTCTTTTGATCCTCCAGAATATCTTACTTGATTTATTTATTTTCCCATTCTTCTTTGCTTCCTCTGTTCAAACTGGGAGGCAAGCTTTGAAATTCTGCAGGAAAAAAACCTCCTTTTTACTGTATTTTCAGCTCAGCAAGGACTGGAAAAATAAAGAGAAAGCAGCGTGTCCTGAAAGTAATCTCTGTTCATTCACCTCAGGAAAGTTGTGTGAGTAAGGGCTGTTATGTAATAAATTATCTGAAATATGGATCTGTCTGTTTCAAACTGGTGTGATTCCACAGACTCAACTTAAGGTCACTGCTACTGCCAAACTCGTTGCTCCCCAAATTACTTTGAGTTCAGCCTCACATAGTTCACCATCAAGCAGTTCTCTCTTCTCTTTTTTCCAGAGTGGCTGTGGCCTGAACCAGAAGACTGTTTTCTTTTCCCAGTGAAACTCATCTGCTGAGGAAACCTCTCAAAAAAACAAGCAAACTAAATAGCAGTTGGCTTTTAAACATGAAAGGTTCATGCTCAGCCCTTGCTTGTCCCCAAGTGCATGTGACTGCTACAGAGTTTGGTTGGAACCTCCCTCTAACTGCTGGCTACCAGCCTTGAGGGCCCCTTTCCACATGAGCATCCAGGGATTCATCCATACATTTCTCTCCAAGTTTATGTATGGGCCAGAAGCAGGTGCAAGGCCTTGACTTGGCAAAGTTTCATGGCCAAACACATAAACACACCTTCAAGACGCTGAACAAAAGAGCAAATGAATGCCAGGGGAGGAATCTCTGAGCTGCTCTCAAGAAAGCCCAAAGAAAAAAAGAAGCAGGAAAAAAGAATACAAGAAAAAATACTAGAACCAGATCAAATAATGTTCACACTGCCTTGTTATACTTATGGCACAAAATTTCTGCAAACCAGTGATCCCACCAAGACAGGGTAGTGCTATAGAGAGATCTCAAACAGCAAGACAAGCAGCTGAGTCCCAGAGGTGGTTTCTTTTACCACAGTCGCATTATGGGGTCCAACCACAACCACACACAGACTATCTGACCTACCTGATCCTGCTGCTACACAATAGCCCACCGTGATGGATATGACTCAGATTTTGTGTTCATGCTATGGGAATATAACCTCCTCCTAATCTGTTCAAAGTGGCATCTAAATCACACTTGCCTTGTTGGCTTGGCTTCCTTGAAGTTTCAGACTACACTTCAGGCTTCCAACCCTCTCATCCCCACCTCAACCACCCCATCTAATAACAAAGCATCAAAAGTCAGCATTTCTAGATGCTAAAAGGACACCAAGCATGTTTCTTAACATGCTGAGGAGAGGAGAGACTTTTTTACCATTGATGTACTCAACATTTAGGAGCCCAAGCCAAGCTCCTGGGACTTTGAAAACTACAGAGGGTTCAAGGCTCTTGGCTTTTGATCAATTGCCAGACATCTATTGATTTCGCGATTTTTTTTGTGCTGATTGGTAGATTTCAAAGCAGATAGAAGTAACACACCTTTTTGGCACATTTTATAGGTGAAAAGCAGCTTTCTTGGGCCTGCCTGTGAATTTGTCCCTCCCATTTCAAAACAGTCTTTAACATCCAGTCACTGGGGCTCCTTGCCTAAATCATCAGCTGTTCCTCTGAAGCTGCTTTTTCTGCCTGGTCTCCACATTCCCCCAGTCCAACAAGCATGTTCTGGAGAGTAGCCCTGCAATGAAAAGTTAATGAAAGCCCTGGAGGGCTCACAGGATCCACATGAGTGCACCCAATCTCCCTACAGTGAAGCACCTACAGAATCCCAGTGATACAGTGATCTCCAGCAGCCCTCATGCAACAGCCTTGTTTTGGACATGCTGCCTAGTGCTTATGCTCATGTTTCTTAAACGAGAGGGAAATGTTGATTCAACCTGTACTTAATGTAAAGCTTCTTAGAGTATTTTAAAAAATCCTAAAGCATGAAATCTAATCACTAAGAAAACTATTTCAGGCAATTTTGGGATCCTTTTCTTTGAGATTCGCGTTGCCCCACAGGGCCAGTTGGATTCAGAAATGAAGGATCAACTCAGGATTTTTAGGATAAAGCTGTAACTGAAATCCACAGGCATTTTTTCTGAAGGGTCAAAAGGAGTGATCATTATAAGGCTCTTCTGAAGGTCTTCCCTTTAAAACCTCCTTTTCTTAATCCAGTCTATTCTCTAGAAGCAAACACATGGAAATACCATTAATATCCTTTTCCGCCAAACAGGTTTGTTTCCTCCCTCTGCTGATATCCAGTACAACTCACAGCATGAATTCAGCACTAGAAGGAAAGGCTGTGAACGACCAGGAGTTCCAGAGGTTACAGCTCCTCTCTCCTTCTAGGGCACCGGAGTAATCCTCAAAACGCAGTTCCACACTTCTCAGTTTGAGCGTCCATTAGAGGGAATCTGACCTCCTCTTGTACTTTTCCTCTTCTAGAAAAAAACAGTTTCATACTGGGAGGAAATTCATCCGGGCTTAATTGCCCCAGTATAAAACTTGAAGACATTTTGGGTGTTCTATGAACAGAGCAGAAGGACTGACTTTGTGCTTTGTACAATTCAACTAAATGCAATTCAGGTTTAAAAAAAAGTGTGTGACAACAATAGAAGTGCAAAGTTCCTGGGAATGAAACTGACCTGTTTCTCCTACTGTTGAGGGAATTAAAGGGGATGCTCTTTCCAATTAACGGCGGCAGTACAGTCAGTGTCTCCTAGGGTCAAAACGCTCCTCCAGTTTCCGCACGTACAGGATGGAAAGAATTTCATGAGACATTATCAGAAAGAATTCACAGCGAGATAAACACTTACTTCTTCCATTTGTTTTCATTCAGGCTTGACTTGTCACTAGTAATTATGACAGAGGATGTGATAAATGTCCGTCCAACATTTGTAAGAACAATATACTTTACCTAAACATGAGAACACACAGGAAAAAAAGACTAATCATGAGCTAATTACTTCTTTCACTAATTGTTACTGCTCTGAGTCACTGTTTCTACACATTGCCTCACTTTTTTTTTTCCTTCAGGAGTGAAGCAAAGAGACATTCCAACCTTGTCATGTTTCTTACCTTGAATCTATTTCTTTTAACATTATTTATTTCTCCTTGACAAGAGTTTGTTGATCTCCCAAAACCTACACTTGAATTTTCCAGCCTTCATAAATATATTTAATGGCAAAGAAGAGGTAAAATACCAAAATTCTGTGTTTTCTTTCACCAAAAATGTCCCTCCTGTGGAGCTACACTCTTTTTTGGAGCTGGAAGGAGCTTGAATGACAATTTAGACTTTTAATTTAGATACTTTCCTACTCCTTCTCCTGCTACTTTTCCAGGGGGTAGAAGAGCTCTTCTGACAGAGATAAGACTTGTTCTGCTTTGCTTTCATACCTTAGCAATGGGTGAAACATCTTGAGCAGATCACCTTCTTACCATTCTTGAAGGAAAAATAAATATGATAGCTTCAAAGTTCCTGCTGCCAGGAGAACAAAAATCACACCAACAGCCCTGGAGAGCAGGTGTCATAGGTAGGTGGTGAGGAAAACGACACAGGCTCTGTTGGAAGACTACAACTGATGAACCAGATACATTTAGAAAAGCTGACATTTCACTGAGTTGAACATTTCCATCATGAACTCTTGTGGTTCTTTCATCAAAATGTCTGTGTAAAATAACAAAACTGAACAAACATTTTGGAGTCTCATAATTACAAAGAGAGTTTTACAGAAACAGATACTTGTGATGCTTTTGTGTACATTCTGTAGAGCCACGCGGGCTCTCAAACCCACCATCACTGGACATCTTTAATGGCTTGTGCTGCTAAGTAGGGTTTCTACTTATCTTATCATTTCATCTTAAATGACAAAGTCTAGATTCTGCAAATAACTGAGTGCTCTCCCGTTCTCTTGGCTTCCTAAAAATTGCAGGATTCTCAATGCTTTAGAGTAGATTCCCAGCAACCTGCTGGGTTTACCCCTTGATAAAAATATACTATTTCTTAAGTAGGAAACTCAGGTCTGTCGTTTAATTAACATTTGAGAAATGTGAGAATTTCTATATATTCCACAAACTCTGGGGAAAAGAAGAAAAACACCTACTAACTACCAACAAATGAGCAGGGGCAAAATAAACAAATTGCTCTTTAGAAGCTGCACAGTCTAAGAGTTACACAGCAATTTGGAGTTATTGTCAACAACCCCATTGCCTTGGAGACTGGCTGACGCTGCAGAGAAATATTAGATGGGAAATTAAGGTTAACAAAGGGTTTCCTACTGTTGTTCCTAGTAATATAAGCACTTTACACATCAGTTCTAATTCTGCTGAAATGGGAAAAAGGAAATGGGAGAATAAAATTTAAACAGGGACCACCCATTAAAATTAGAGGCACCCTGTTCTCAATAAACTCTCTTTCCCACCACAAAATCACTGCTGTGGCCTTACTTCACCTTGGCTAACTTGTTTGGAGACACTTTTTTGATTGCAGTTGCTTTAAAGTTCCGTGGTCTTGCCATTAACCCAAGTTCAATAGCTGTTTTTCAGCCAGGTCTTGCTCTTGTTCAGGTAGAAACATGACATGGCAATGCCCTCAAAGACAGGACAAATTGCTCATCCAAAAGCTGCCTCAGGTGCTGAGAGGCAATGTGCAAGCCCAACAAGCAGTGCCATTGCTGCAGTGCTGTCACCCTCGTGCACACCAAATGCTCCAGCTGAATATGGACTCGAGACTCTTGGAAACAGCTGTGTTGTGCTTTGCTTTCCAGCAAGACTCTGACGCGAATCAAGTGAAAGACGAAAATTCCCAATTCTCTTACAAAGATGCATCAGCAGTAATGAAAATATTTCAAGAGGTCTAGAAATTAATTTCCAGTCAAAGACTGCCTTTTCTGCTCTTTCCCCCAAGTACTGTAATGCTGTCATCTTGCACTGAGAAACCCTGAGGTGTTCAGAGATCATACTGCCAAATCCACGTTAATATGAGTGGTTCTCCATGTTCCGTGATGCTTGGGAAAAAGAAGTTGGTTACATTGAAGTAGAAAGAGCACAGTATGCCTACTTAGGGCATCTTTCATCAGGATCCTGAGCAGGAGCAAACATTTCCCAGGTCAGGATGCTATCTGAAGGGAAAAGCCTCTCACTCTTCTCATTCATGAGGAGAAGAACATACCCAGCTTTGGACACTGGACTTCACTGATCACAGTTTTCCCTGTTCAGTCAGTCCCAGTCTCTCCTCTTCAGCCACAGAGCTGACTCTAGCTGTCTTCCCACACATCTCCCTCTTTGCTAAATCCTTCACCCACTTGAACTGAATTTCTCAGCTTCCATGCCACTGTTTCTCTCCTCTCCCCCCTTGCCACCTTGACCTGCTGAGCTCCATATAAATCTCCCCACATGTGATAAGACAGCTTTCTCCTCCATACTGCCGTGGCATCAGGAAAAGATCATGCACAGGAGAGCCGTTCTCCACTCTGTTCTCACTTTCAGCAGCTGTCCAGAGCAGTTCAAGACACCACCACAGGAGATGCTTTCCAGCCCATCACAAACACAGATGCTCTGCAGAGATGGAGGCTGCACACGAGGACATTGCCAGGGCTGGAAGCAGGCCAGTCAGGAAGGTGTCTTCAGGAGATGTGAATTCTAAAAAGACCTGCAAGTTTCTACCATCCAAATTTGTGCAAAATGCATATTTCACATGACTTGTAACTTGAATAAACTTGGAGATATTATCAGAGGGATAGAAAAGAGCCTTTTTTTAATGGAAAAGCAACAATTTCCTACAGTATTTTGAATCTCTCCTACAAAGCAGAGGGAAGAATGGAAATGAGAGCATTAAAAAAATCACCCGAGTGATAATAAATTTTAATTTGTTTCTAATTCTACCTTGAACTCTTCTTTGGGGGTGAAAAATAGCTTTCTGGCCTCATTTGCCTGTTACACTTACCTTATGGCAGCACACTGCATTAAAAATTTCAGCCTGTCTGGTTGAGCCTTGAGAACGTGAGTGCTAATTAAGAACATAATATTGAGCTGCCACATATCACATGACTTTAATGATAACCAAAGCTACCAGCTCCACCTATAATCACATCTTTAAAAGAACAGAAATGAACCAGCCATTTCTGATCTCTTTATGTTCATTATTACTACACCTTTATCTTTTTCCCACCTGCTACTCATCTCCAGCTCCTCCCATCCCAGCCTGAGTACAATGTGAAAAGACCAGTCACAGCCTGAGGGCTATGATTGTTTACTAGGACATGTACACGGAAGATTTCACTACATCTGGCCATTTAGTGCTACAGCACATTGTACAGTAACATCGTAGTATTTTCAAGCAGCTGTGTAATGCTCTGTTCTTTCTGAATCAGTCAAGAGTTTCATTATCTAAATCCATGTGAGAACACAGGAAGCTGTGTTTCCCCAACTCCTGAAATATCTGCCTCAGGAAGGAAGGTATATTGTCTTTTTGATGCCCCTGTTTTGCTTGTGAGGTGGTTCTGTGTGCCTGTTTTGCAACAGCACTATGAAAGCAAACTAATTCAAATCTTCTATGGAAATGCCATGTTTGCTACACACAGTTTGCATCCTTTTAACTCAAGGGTGACTAGATCTGGAGCATATCTCTAACGTTATCAAAATCTCTATGATCTGAGGAGCTCCAAAATATGATTGTTGCAGTGTGAGCTGCAGTAGGAAATTAAAAATATGAAAATGATACCCTGCATTTCAATCATCCCATGTTTTTGTTTTAAGAAAGGGAAATATACTTCCTGAAAATCTTTGGCTAAGGCCAGGACAAAAAAAAAAACAAACAAAAAAAAAAAACACAAAAAATCCCATAACATTCTTAGTTTAATCCTTCCTTTTAGTGTGTGAAAAATAATATATGTGGCAAAGGATGATATTTATGACCTCTAAAGGCATGAAAGCAGAGCTGAAATAATAATGATTATCCAGATTTCAAACTTACTTACTCTTTGGCTACAAAAATCCTACTCCAGGATTTTGATCTAACTAATAAAAACTAAAGATAACAGAGATTCACACAGTTACGAAACCAATACTAAGCAAGTGCAAGTTGCTGACATGATAAATCTCAATTCGGAAGCGTAAATCATCGTATTTCTGTGAGGTTCCATTTCTTGGACTTAAAAGGAGGCTAGCTTTAAGGGCTTCAAAACAGTTTTTGGAAATTATGCTCTTTTTTCTGCTCTCTGCTCTTCCTTCCCTACCAACAAGAGACACAGTTCAGAGAAGCACTCACACAGACATGCACAATGAGACACCATCAGGTCCCACTATCAAGTTCCACTGATGTCAGCTGGGAGCTGCATTTGAATTTACACCACCCTAAACTACCCCTTCGACTGGGTTTAGACCTGGGAAAAGCATCACCAGCTAGGCAAGGGACGGGATTGTTCCACTCTGCTCTGCACAGGGAGAGCCTCACCTCGAGTGCTGGGGACAGTTTGGGGTGCCACAATGTAAGAAAGACAATAAACTATTAGAGGGAGTCCAAAGGAAGGCTACAAGGATGCTTAAGGCCCATCAGAGGAAGACATGTGAAGAGCAGCTGAGGTCACTTGGTCTGTTCAGCCTGGAGAAGGGGAGACTGAGGGGAGACCACAATGCAGTCTGCAGCTTCCTCATGAGGGGAAGTGGAGGGGCAGTTGCTGGTGTCTTCACTCTCATGACCAGCAACAGGACCCGAGGGAGTGGCCTGAAGTTGTGTCAGGGGAGGTTTAGGTTAGATATCAGGAAAAGGCTCTTCACCCAGAGGGCGGTTGGGCACTGGAACAGGCTCCCCAGGGAAGTGGTTACAGCACCAGCCTCACGGAGCTCAAGAGCATCTGAACAACACTCTCAGGCACCTGGTGTGATTCTCGCATGGTGCTGTACAGGGCCAGGAGTTGGATTTGATGATCCTTGTGAGTCCCTTCTAACTCAGAATGTTCTGTGATTCTGTGATACTATTAATTACCACGAATGCAGGCAGAAACAAGCAAGCTTTGGGAGAGCTGTCAGCGACTCCTCTTCTGAGCACAGTTTTGGTCACTAGGAAGTAGCAAGTAGGACAGAAAAGTGACCAAGAAGCTGTGCAAAGCAGGTAACTGAGTCCACCAAGGAGACATCTCCCATGACAAAGAGGGATGTGGTCAGAAAAAACCAAGAGTCAGGAAGAATATACAAACAAAAGTAGCACTGAGGATCCAGAGCCCTGCTGCAGCCTGCCATGCAGATTGGTACTTATTCCTGTGGTGAGAACACAAGACAGCTGTAAGCAACAGCTCAGCCTAGTGCTCACCAGTAATTCAGGAAATTTTATACTCACCACATCTACTGTTCTCATATTTACTGGCGTGGCAGAGCTGGCATGTTCCAGCAAAGCTAGTGGAAAGGAATAATCCTTGAAAAAGGTGAGAAGGGAGGGTTTCTTCTTGGGATCATAAATAAATGCTCTTAGAAAGGTGAGATTTTACTTAAATTTATGGGATAACTTCTCCCCCTACTACTCATTAGACTGGATAAACATTTTGCAGCAACAAAATAAAGTCTAGAAATTGCCCCAGTGTGCTCTGGTAGTCCATATCACTTGTTATTATTTCTCTCTCAGCTTAAAAAGACAACTTGATTGTTATTAAAATCTCACATATCCATCTTTATACGCAGTCAGCATTAGTCTACTGGTATAGAATAGGAAACAAAATCCCAGAAATGTTAAATATAGTGCCACTGGTCCATGTATATGATCAACTCAGAAATCCCCAGCAATAATCTATGGTATGAAATGAAGAACAAAAACACACAAAAGGCTACTGAATAAGATAGAACAGTTGTTCAGGACTCCTGAATGTATTCTCCCATGGATATATTTGTACTCTATAATTCATTTTCTCCACTATCAAATTAGCTACAGACAATTTAGTCTTGAGTGGATTATAATAGATTCTGCTTCAGTTCAGCCAAGACGGAATCATAGATGGTTGGTACAAGGCCAGCAGCAAAGGAGTAGAAGATTGCTGAACTATTTTCAGGGTCACTTCTTATTCTAACCTTCCTACAGTGTGTCCAAGCATAAAGTAGTCTTACCTTTTTATGTTCAGCACATATCCAGGCCTGAGGTAGAAATTTTTACTTTCCTGCCTAATTCAAACATCTTGGAGATATGAACAATTACCAGCTCATCACTTGTGCAAGGTCCAGATATAGGCTGCCTGCCCACTCTCTGTCCTTCCAACAGCACTGGTTCTGTCCCTTCCTCAAGATCAGATGCTACAGACAATGCTTTCTACTGACCAACTTATTTGATGTACAATTAAGCATAAGAGCTTGGTTTTCATTACTTTGTTTCAACCTATTTACTTAGGAGGACCAGAACTTGGGAAAAAAATTCTCTTTAGGTGTTATTCAAAATGACAAGTCTATGCTCCACAGTTGAACCAGTGTGATACTGCTTGTGCCTGGGAATATACTGAAAGAGGGATAAACTGAATGCTAGGAGACCTCCACTATTACAGTGCATTAATACCACAGTCTTTAACTTCTCTGTAATTCTTACATGCAGCTTCCTGTAATGTTGTAAAGTCCCTATTGTCTTGAACAGAACAGAGTCTGGTACTTTCCTCCTTTTTATAACATACTTGACATTTATAATACCATCAAAAGCTTTGAGGTTTTCTGACAGAAGCTCTCAAAATCTTGCTTCCTGTTCTGATCTACAGGCAGACATAAAATTTACAGCAGAGCAATATGTGCAAGCTCTCAATTTCAAAACTGTTCCTGTGTTTTAGGGTTGTATTTTTTTCATTTTGCCTCTCCCAGCATCACACTATTGGCTGATACTCTATTTGAAAATCAGCATTAAGGTGGTCTTAAGCTCCTCTTTGGGCAAAGGTAAACTTTCAAAGTATTATCTGCCAGACACCAACACACACTTCAAAGAAGATTCTTGGAAGCCCTGTATGACCTTTCCATTGCCTGGTTTGCTTTTTCCATCACCTCTTCACCAGAGCTAAAATCTGCTTTAGGGTGTCGATGTGGCAACCAACATTCTACATTGTGAGCTGGAAGAGACCCACGTGGTGCAAGTTCTCACTCCAAACACAAAGGCTCTCCCTGATCCCTCAATCTTTTTGCCAAACCATGGGAAGAGTCTACCTGATTCACGTACACAGCACAAGTCCAACTTCAGTGGCTTCACTCCAGACTTGGAGTCCCTGGCTGGCAAGAACATCCTGCTGCGTAGGTGTTCAGGGTGACATGAGCTTTAACTCCTGCCAGCAGAGACACGCCTGGATCCTCCCACAGAGAGCACCCAAGCTGTTCACAAACAACTATCCTGGAGAGCAAATCTTCCATTCCCTCTACAGGTTTCTCGACATTTTTGAATTTCCTATTGTTCCCAGAGAAGTAACTCCTGGATTGTAGCCCTGCTTGGTGGAGCACCTTTCCCTAGAGCTAGGAATATGTTGATTGTGTGAATAATAGAAGGACCTTGGCAAAAACTTCCACCGGATAATATCCATTTCCTCCCACTAAACAACTCCATTTCCATCAAAAAATATCCTTAGAAGGATATTTTTCATTTAGATAGTTGTGCTGTCTCCAGGATCAACCAGTCAGATTGGTCTTTAGGTTTATTCCTTTCTGTAAAAAATTTTTTTAGTCAGATACATCCTTATAACCTAAAGGCACAAGTAAAAAGCCAATGTCCTCAACATCATTAAATCCTTTGCAAAGGATTTAAATTCAAGACAATAAACTAATGTAGTCAGTGGGCTGACATAAGCTAGGTAGGTTTTCACTATCTAGCTCATGGCAGAGACTGCCAAATTTATTTGGACTGTTTACATTGTAGATGGCCCCTTAATTACCTCTGCAAAAATCTAGCAGCACATCTTGGTCCACACCCTTTTTTTACAGCAAACAGCAATGCCTTTCAATGCCTCTGAGTGACTGTTCTGCAATAATTAAGCCTGTTTTGCAGGAGTCTCTGGGCTGCAAACAGCTAAGGACACTCAACTCATTACAGTTCATCCGTATGTCCTGAGGCAACCACCAAGCAAACTTAGGTCCCTGGATGTCATTTTTCCATTGGCTATTTTAGAATCATGAGGAGTGTAGCAGCAGAGTCCATCATATCTGGTGGTCTGAGAAGTATTTCAGAGAAGAAATTAGTTTGCTGGGATACTGTTCACAAGGGGAGATCATGGTCAGAGGTTGAAGAAAGTGAACTACTCCCAGCTGACAGAAGGGAAGAGCTCACACTGCAAGTGGCAAACCTGATGTGCCACTGAAATACAAAGGGTTCTTACCATGGACTCAGAGATCATTAAGATCCACAAACTGCAATTTAAGAATCATCAGCTGAGGCTTTAATAATACAGACAGTCCATATATGGCTTAAAAATTTTTGTCTAAACTTTTAATTTTTATGGATCTGCAGACAAACAACAACTTCTCTCACAACCACTGCTCATATTCTAAAGCCAGGTTTCCAAGCTTCCCACTCAGCATTTTCAGGTTACCCAAGGAAGAAAACCTCTAGCACTACAACTCTTAAGGAATAAAAATGTTGGTCAAGTAGGATAATCAAGACGCTCCAAATGCTTATATTTCTGATTCATTTGTACCATAATTTCTGTGTGACTCCATTCAGAATATTAGAGCTGTGCTAGGCAAGGTACCAGGCAACCTAAGGACTTCAAAAACCCTCAGCACTCAAGGGTGAAAAGAAAATTGGAAAAGAGGAAGAGCATAGACAAATTGCAATGTCAAATTAGTACCCCAGGCTAATAAATAAATAACTAGGTCAACCCCATTCTATCAGTCTGACACTGACCCTAGTAAAATATAAACATGATTGACAAAAGGATTGAGAACTATGTAGAACTATATATTGATAATGATAATCAGTACATATTTATGGACAATAACTCCTATCAAATAAATTGATATCCTACCATGACAGCTTTTTATAGCAGTAATAAGGGTGGTAGAACAGCCTACATAGGATTTTTATGAGCACCAACATCTGCACCAGAAAGACAGAAGATGAAGAAATCAATAAAGAATGTTATAAGTTTAATCAAAATCATGTCAAAATGGCAATGGCAATGGCTGTCAAGCAACAGTCTTAAGGGATGCTCCTTAAGGAGTAGAGAATCCCCTCAGGCATCCATGCCCACAGGTCACGCTTTGATAGCAAACTTGCAGTGCTGCATTTTGGCCAAAACACAAATGCAAGCTTTGGATCTTTGAACAGATCTGTATTAAATCCATTGTGGGAATCACAGGAGTAATGCTGCTTCAGTGCACTGACTTCTGATGTCAAGGGGAACACTGGAAATTAGACAGGACCCCAAAGAATGGCCAAGGGATTTTAAACATGTGCCTTATGAAGACTACAACCCATCACCCCATTTTTTTCCCTCAAAAAGATAAAGGAAGAAAACTTTACCAAAGAGCAGAGATTCATCCACTCTATCAGAAAATTCAAGGACAAGATTCACAGGCTGAAGGCAACTGATGCACCACTTTCAGCAGGGTTGGTTATTTAGGACTCCCTTGATAGCCCACAGACAAAAATAGCTTCTTGCAGGTTCTTCATCTACACTCATTTTAGATATCTAACTTCGGAGAGATTAATCATAGATCAAAATTGCTTATGGCTCTTTGCTTTCCAGACAGAGAATCTGGGGTGGGGGAGAACAAGTCTGAATACCCCTTATGTAGAGATTTGAAGCTGGGAGGGAGATAAACCACCCAGCCCAATGGGAGGTCAGATTCACCTCTGACAGCACTGGGACAGCATATCAAGAGTCAGAGTAGATTTCCTTCAGCAAAGGCATCTAAATCAGGGGCAAAGGCTGCACTGCTGTTGTGACAAGTCCCATGGCCTGCATCATACAGAGAGTCAGGCAGTGCTCCTGCAGTGCTTCCTTCTGGATTTCCATCAATCTACGCTTGCCTAAATTTCTTGCAAGGTGGCTTGAATTCTTCACATGAGTGAGTCCAGAGGAGGGCCATGAAGATGATCAGTCAGAGAGATGGTGGGAAGAACTACAAATGCAGACTAGTTAGCTTGAGAAGTGAGGGATATAACTACAAATAGAGGAGGTGAGTAGTAATTATTTTAAAAAGCTATGTAATCTGTAACCAAGGAATGCGGATACATTTGTTAAAATGTATAAATAATGCAAATTTTTGATGACTGGGGAGCCAACCCTTTGTGGGTTACCACCACCTCCCTTCTTTGCACAAACTAGAATAGAAAGTAGAAATAGCTTGCCTTGGCGTGTGAGTTGGTGCCATGCATCAGGTAACAAACATCCATGCTTGGGACACTTTGAGCTGTTCAATCTGGAAAAAATTCAAGGGAAATCTTATGGAGGGGATAGAAGACAGTTGGAGTGGGATTTTTGACAAAGGCATGCAGCCACAGAACAAGGGAGAATGGCTTTAAACTGAAAGAGGTTAAGTTTGGATTAGATATTAGGAAGAAATTTTTGTGAGGGTGGTGAGACACTGACAGAGGTTGCCCAGGGAAGTTGTGGATGCCCTGTCCCTGGAAGTGTTCAAGACCACCAGACTGGATGGGGCTCTGAGAAACCTGGTCTAGTGGAAGGTATCCCTGCCCATGTCAGAGGGGTTGGACCCTGATGATCTTTAACCATTCCATAATCTGATGATTCTATGGTTCACCAAGCAGACCCTCGCTTTAGCAAAGCAGCAGTTTACATCTAGACACTTGGAGTGGTGAAGAGTCACCAGTTTGCTGATGTAGTATTAAAAAAATTGGCAAAGTTAGTTGATAGTGTTTATTGATCCCCTGTGAAGCAGTGACAATCTTCTTCAACCCAGAGGGATGGGAGTAACTGCAGAAACATATTCAAAAACACCATTTAAATTGTTTTGCTCAGTAACTAGACATAAGGTCTTGCCAGCAGTTCCTCTTGGTTTGTCCGTGCTCTGGGCAAAAATGAAGACTTTTTAAGAAGATACCTACAAATGCTGGCCTAGCATCTGTAATAAAAACATTCACACCTGCTGCTTGTTGTTGTGCTCTTCAGGTTCCACCTTGGTGAGAAGCAGAAGCCGAATGAAAGGCAAGAGCTACCTGGGCTAGTTCACATCTCGTGTTGCAACTCTGTGGGAAGGAACGCTTGTTCTTGCTATTGTAAATTAAGGAGAATAATTCCCTCATTTCTGTCTGGGGTGGAGCTGCCACTGAATTGCACACCTTTGGTTTCTGAAATCCAGCCAAGGGCTATTACATATGTGACCAAGAAGCAGACAATCAGCTTAACCTGTCCATGCTAGTTTAGTTCTGGTACTCTCACTGTCCTGGCAGCCCTAGGAACAAAGATAATAGAGCAATGGATAAAGGAATAGAAAGTGACATGGCTATTTTCAGACTATCAAGTGAAATCTGTTCTTCAGTCCAGCAGAAAACCCAGATTTGTTGGGTCACTGTTAAACCAAGTAAGAACAGCTGCCCAACAAGAATCAAATCCACTGACAAACGGCGCAGCTGACACATGGAGGGAGGATAATGTTACTAAGAAAAGTTGCTCAGAGTAGAGGATGTCTGGCCACTTTCTGTAGTGCCAGGTGACAAAACAAAACCAAAAATAAAAGATTGCAAGATGAGGAGTTTTTTAGGCACTTTTTAAACCTGTGTTTGCCCAGAGTCCAAAACTCCAAATTAGCTTAAGCATCTGTTGTGTTCAGCAGCCCAGCTCCTCAAAAATATCAGGGGATGGCCAAAGGGCTTCTCCAGTTTTCCTGTGCATGGCTTTTGTACATACAGACCTCCATTTTATGGTGTGCACAAAGGTGAGAGGGAAGCTCTAGCCTAAGTAAACAGCCTCTGTAGGGACAACACTTAGGCATTCCTATGTATTTTCATCTGAAGAACTCAAAATATTTATAAACTGTCATTAACTAACCTCCCAACATCTCCTGCAAAATACATAGGTAGCCTCACAGGTTTCAGGACATGGCACAGAAGCTCTGGAGTAATTTTATTTGTTATTTTTTTTAAATTATACCAGCCCATTTCAGTTAAAAGTGAGATGGCTGGAAGCTAAACAAATGCTGAAGCTGAGACCTTAAAACTGGAACACATTTCTGGATTTAGCAGCTTAAATTTTCCAACAAATGCAGTTTTATAGCATGAAGTCTCCAAAGCTGAATATCTCAGACTTAAAGACATCAGGCTTAACCTATTCTTAAAGGTCCCTCAGCACCTGATAGTCTTTGCAGCTGCTGAGTTTTATTGCTAAAACCAGACAGTTCAAACTGGGGACATCAGCCAGTTTAATAAAAGCACAGCAAAATATCTCAACTGTGACCTATTTCGAGTATCATGTGTTATAGGCATGCTCATGCCTTATCACAAAGCCATGAAAGCCAAAGTTTGGACAGGATGTTGGATTGGAAACAGCAGCTTGCTACACCTGGTTGTGGTGCACTTGTCCATTACAAGGAGAAGCCCAACTCTCCAACAGTAAAATCTACAGTTACACCAATCAGAGGCTCAAAAAATTCCAACAACACTGCACAGACCAAAACCAAAGGAAAGTAATGGGAGAAGGAAAAAGCCTCAACCTTCTCCTCCAAACAGACCTTTTTCTTCAAAATTCTTATGAGGAGCTAAGAGTAAATTTGAGCATCGGACTGTGGTGCAGACAGTCTTACTTTGCACAGATCTATCCATGTCTAAAAGTAAAGGGCCTCCTAGAAATCTTTCTATAATGCAAATAAAGCATATGTTGGTTTCTGCTAGTTTCTGTAGGGGCCTAAACTGTGGAGCAGAACTACCAGAGGGTAGGAAAGTGGGTAGAGAGGATATGTCAATTGTCATGAGCTCTCTCAAATAAATGGGAATGTGGTGGCTAGCATCATAAATGGGGCTAGATCTCTCAGAGCAGAACTGGAAAAAGAAGCGCTGGGGACTTTCTATGCCAGGAATTAGTTTAGATCCTAAACAGTTTAGATCCAGACATGCTTTATTGCATTTGTTGGAAAATTTAGGGTGCTAAATCCACAGCCATGTTCCACTTTTAAGGTTTTGTCTTAAGCATTTGCACAGCTGCAGCCAGGTCACTCTCAACAGAAATAGGTTGGCAACAGAATAAAAAGATGAAAGAAATTATTCCAAAGTTTCTAGACCAGAAGCACTGTTTGTAGTTCTGTAAATCAAATCACCTGGCTTTGCAGAGAAAAAAATTGAACTGACATGAAAAAAATAATATTTAAAGCGTGATCCTTCACGACTTGCTTGGTCAGTGCTCACTCTCACTTGGTTTCACAGGCACAGTCAGTGGTGTAGATCTCTACTCCTGCCTTTCAGGCTGCACAGTAATGCCTGGGTTTCCCTATGCCTTTCTTTGGAGGGAGTGCTGACCTAGCACAGCTCCATCTCTTAGCCACAGCTGCTAACTCCATAATTTCCAAGACCTCTTTTCTGGCATGTTATGTTTTGGCTGAATCAGCTCCCTGAGCCGGTTCCTGAGCAGCTCCCCTGCATGGTCAGCAGAAAGGTCAGGACAAGGAGCCAGAGTCTCTGAGGCTCTGTAGTCACCAACATGTGGAGCCACGGACCATGTTGGGTTTGGCTGGAGCTGAAAGGTGTGTCCCAGCTGTTTGTTTTTGCAGGTGACTGCTGGTTAGCAGACAACTAACAGCCACATCCCAAAACTCAGCACTTGGTCAGATGAATCCCATTTCCAGTTTCCCTAAAGAAAACCAGCCTTGGAAACAGGTCTTTGATGTGCACGTGCACCCACCATTTTCTTGAGACAGTCTACCTACACCCCACAAATTCATCTGCCTCCCCTCAACCCTGTGAGCAAATAGGTGATAGATATAGAGGCTGATATAGTAAGCAAAGATGTATTTAGCAAAAACTGAGAACAGATGTGATGTCTTGCAAAGAAAACCCAGGGAATGGTCTTTGTTGCCCTTACCTGCTTGTAGCCCTAGGGATCCAGGAAACACTTTGTCTTTTGAAGGCTGCTTTCAGTTCTGAAAAACCTCCATTTCCATTTCCATCTGCCTTGTTTCAATTCCATTGGTTCCAAGTTTGCACTGACAACATCTCTACCTGATGTCAGACTCTCCCAGTGACTGAAAATGTGCTCACATTTATGCTTCATATCTGATCAGCTACACAAATTCTACTAATGACTTCTCAAGGAGCTGTTTCCCAGCAGCCTGGTGGCCAAATATTCTCCACATGTAGTCCAGACAATTCATTTTATACAAGAATATACTTTAAATACACTCCATAATGTGACATAGTTATTCATCTAGCTATGAATATCTCCACCAAGCCCATTGCTTTGGCTTATTTTATCAGCTTTGGCAGAAAGACCACACACTGTCACATCGCACAAACAGGCCGAGAAGCTGCTTTGCCTGGACATGTGACAGAGAAGATGCTCTCCCAGCAATTTTGGCTGGCTCTCTGAATTACAGCAACTCTCAGACCAGGGACATCTTGCCCAGCCACTGGTCCAAACGACTGATAACTCTCCCTGTCTCTGTGTTCTGCACTGACCAGCAACTGAGTCTGTCCTTTGCCATTTCTTTCTCCAACTGGCCTTCACCTCTCCTCTCCCAATCTCCTTTCACTTACCTTCCTTCCTTTCTGCAACTCACTTCCTTTTGGTTTTCCTTCCCCTTTGCTTCTTTTTTCCTGAACTCAACAAAATCAAGTATGAAAAGCTCGGATTGTAACACAGATTGTCAGCATGCTATTCCATCCATTTGTTTGTTTCCCCTTTCCCAGTCTGTTTCTTTTTTCAAAATAAAGACCACGGAGCCTGCAAAGCAGAAATGACCTCCTGGAGAAGGTTTTTCCAAAACTCAGGCAGGTGGGATCCGGTTCTGCCACATACAATGCTGATTAGCAGTATAAAACTCTTCAAAGATTGCAGGACCATAGGAATGCAACAAAAAGAGGTACCCAGAAGCCCAGACCTCCTTGATTTCCATCATCTTTCAAAGTGTGTTTATATCTATGCTCCACAACATCGGATTTCTTTCAGACTGTGTCATATTAAAAGCAAGCCGATTATCTCTCCACACAAACCTAGGAACTAAGATGTGCCTTATTCAAACGTATAGATGTGTTTCTGAGTTTTCTATAAGCTAAAAGAGCATGAAGGAATAGAGACTTTTTTTAAAATTTAAATTCACTGATCAGAGCTGTATTTTTGCCTTGCCTTGGAAAAAAACTCAAAATAAGTCATTAAATATGTTCATATTGGTATATCAGAATCCTTTCTCAAATGAGAGATAAGCAAATAATTTTCAAATATGGTTAAATATATCTTGACCTTAAAAGAAATCACACATACGAATTTTTAAAATGCTACTGCTGTAAAAAATGCAACAGTCCCCTAAAGAACTGGATCATCTTTTCTACAGAGAACACCCTTAGTAAACACAGATGCTGTTTAACTATGGTTTTCAGAGCCACTGAAGTTAGAGGTTGCTCTTGCAGCTGCTGAGCACAATTTATTATGTCTGCACCACTAAAGCCTCTAAGAACCTGAACACAGAGAATCAGAGATCATCCTCCCTACATCCTCCCTTTTATGAGTATTTTCCAACTGGGTAAACCAAACCCTTATAGAAAAACCCATAAAACCAGTGCTGCTGTGAGCCCCACATGCAGCCCTCAGCAGGGAGGGCTCAGGGCTCTCTGTGGGCAGTTCACAGGTGCTTGTGAAGCAGCAGTGACTTACCTAAAGCACAGCAGCCTCTGGAGCTGGGGGCAGTCATGGTCTGGCAAAGGGATAGGCAAGCCTTGGCTGTCCAGGGCTCATGCTCTCCCCTTGCGCCGTGGGTAGGAGTCACATTCCAGCAATTAGCACAGCAGCCCCAGGAACGCAGAGCGTGCAGGGCTGGCTGGCTGAGACCCTGCGCCAGCAGATCTGCCAGCTGGATTTCATCCCCTTGGCTGCCAGAAACAGCTTTGTATCATCACTCAGTTAACTAATGCACAAAAGGCAACTGTGATCTTGGTATGCAATTGCCTCTTAAATTACGGAATTATGAAGCCTTCCTCAGTCAAATTATGAGGAGGTGCAGTAAGAGTGAATAAGGGAGCTGTCATGGTCAGTTGTGTTCTAGGTTCCCTTTACCCAGCCAAAAGTGCAAGAAGTCGTAACTTCTCCACAAAGCTGCAATAATTGACTAAGTAAATACCAGCAGATCATTGCATATGAGGGGAAAAAAAAGGGCAAATAATAAATTTTTTAAAAATAGTAAATACCCATCATCTCCAAATTAACTTTATTCAGAGGGAGTAGGCTCACGTTTCACTTTGCATTTGCGATAGCCTCAGAGTATTTGCGCAGCTTCTGGAGTGGATGGCAGAGGACTTCCTGAAGTTCTCATAATCACCTCAACACATCTTAACATTGCTAATGGCTAATACAGTCAAAACAGGGTTCAGGACAAACTAGGAAAATTTTAGGAGACGTATACGAGTTTTCAGAATCAGTCATACAAAACTATTTCTTACTACTAATTGTCAGTTGCAAGCTTCTTCAGAAATAGGAATATTTTCATCCTGTTTGGAAAGGGCTCCATACCTTGTGAACACTGCTAATCAAAGCACACAAAAGAAGAGCTGCTAAATAATAGCTGATGCCAATACAAATAGGAAGGAACTCCGGGTGCCCAGATGCTGACATTGCACCCATGATTTGGGTGTCTCTAAACCATTGCCAAACCTATCACCAAGGAGAAGGTGGGGGAGAAAAGACAGAAAAGAGAATGGATCTGCTTGATAGTAAAGTCTAACAGTGCTTTACAAAATGCATGGTTCTCTGTTATTCAGTTTGAAATACATTGAAAAGTCCAGATTAAGTTAATTACAAAACATTAAGTTAATTTAAACATCTTACAGTTTGCATTAAAAGAGGTTTAGGTATCTCCCTTTTCTTTTAAAAGTGGAAATTTAGAGAAAATAACCACTCAGTCTTGAAGAGGAACATACAGAGGTGACAGCTTTCTTAAAAATTCTTTTTGAATGTTTTGAGAACAGTCAGCATTGATCAGACTTCACATTTCAAAGCTTCACAGAGGAAGCAGCTTTGGACACAGATCTAAGGAAAGAAAGCTACGTTTGCAATGCATATGGTAGTCCATTAGCATTATATTTTCAACACTTGAGTGAAGTCTGTGATTTCCTGCATGTTGACTGGTGAGCTACAGCATAAATTCACTCTCAACACAATATTTATAGCTGCTGGCATTCAAGATTCAGTTGCAATGTCTACTCAGTGTCTCTTCACATGAAGAGCCCTATAATGGGCTGGTTTAGCTTCGGGCAGGGTAAGACTTTCCTTCATCTTTACCTCAGCATTTCTTAATCACTTCCCGCGAGTTAACAAGCCTGGTGTCATTCTGTTAACATGCACAGGAAAGAGCTCAAACTATGGATCTGCCAAGAAAATGCTATTCTGTCCTCCACTGGAACTCCATTCTACATCATTAAAACCTTTAAAAACCAGTAAAACTGCACATTTCACACACTCTTCTGGCCGACCTCGGCTATCAGCACTGGAGAAGCTCCTGCTACTGACACACCCACACTTCTAGACCAGTACTGCTAGGCTCACTGTCCAGCATCACTGCTGAATATCTCTGAAGGGCTTTCAAATGCCCACATGAATGATTTTAACTCCTTATTGGCCAACAAAGTAAAAAAAAAAAATTTTTTTAAAAATAGTGCTTTAGTCATGGGTGTGGGGAGGAGGATGGATTTGTAACACTGTCTTATCCCTGTCCTTAGCACAGCCTCCATAGAGCTGCTAGGGAAGAGCTGCTTGGGATGAACAGAGATTTTGTTTCTCCCTGCTCTGTCCCTTTTGACAAGTATCTGTGCATTTTTTTCTGCCTTAAAAGTTTAAAAATCCAACCAGGTATTTTGCATTTGTTACATCGTAACTTATTACCTTGAGAGCATAATCTCAGTTGATGCCTTCTGGTGAGAAGTATCAAGCAAGACACCCAACACCATGTCCATGGCCACTGACAGAGAATTGGAAAGGGACTTGTGGAGGTTTGCAACCTCCTCACAGAAGGGAGTCAGGCATCTGTTTCTAGTGGTGCTTATTCCCAGCATAACTGAGACTGTGAAGGCAACCCTTGGTCTGTGGTCAGATCAAAAGGTCCACTTACAACAATGTCCAGTCAGTGATAGCGGCCAGCAGCAGATGCAGAGGAGAAAGCAGCGTAATGGACAGGCTGCAGATTGACTAATCCCTTCCCTGGTACATGCTCCAAGCTCCCAGCACTGGCCATTTAGAGACTTCCTGAGCTAAAGGCCACATCCGGACCATTGTATTTAGTAGCCACTGATGGACATATCTTCTTTTAATTGTATAATCTTTTTTGAATCCATTTATACTTTTGGCCTCCACCACATCCCATGGCAATGAGATCCAAATTTTAATAATATAGTGTGTGAAGGAGTACTTCCTCTTGTTTTAAACCTACTGCCTGATCATTTCATTGGGTGCCTCCAATTGTGTCACAAGAAATACTGATGAATCACTACCTATTCACCTTCTCCACAGCGCCCAGTTTTACAAACCCCTATCACTTCACCATACTCACTCTCACTCATCCTTTCTGCCATTTAATCTCCACTATGGACTCTGTCAGTCCTCCTATTATTTCTCCTGTGTGTTTTTTTGTCCACAGCTGTGAGCTGAGGCTTGCAAGGAATCCTTTTGATGACTCTAAGATGCTTCTCGTGGTAACACCTCATCCACAATTCATTATGTATCCACATGTGCTAGACTCACTCTCCCCTTCTCCCTGTGCATTATTCCATTTACCAACAATCATATCCGCTGGTTAATCAGCCAGTCATAAAATATCCTAAAACCTCTTGCAAAGACCAGTATCATCATTTTTTTAACTTAATATACCTGGACCTATTTAAGCAAGGACCCCAGCAGCTGGAGTCCAGCATATTCAGTATAATTAGTCACTACTAGCCCTATCTGCCTGGCATTCTTCTCAGTCCAGCAGGCTCTTGCCTTTCTGTACCTGCCACACCAGGACCATGGAGATGGACACAGCCAGCTGCTCCAGGAATCTGTAGGAAAGAGTGCTGTATTTCTTATTTCATGCTGAAAATAAACTTCCAGACAGATGTGCTTATACCAGAAGGGTTTGCCCATGGCAGAACAAGACATGGAAACCCTACTCAGAAAGGCCTCTTGTGAAAGCCTTGCAGACCAACAAGGGCCAGTGAGAGGGTTTCAGGATGCTGAGGGTGGGTGAGACAGGGCTAGCAGTGGAACAGATGAATGGCTCCAAGACAAGCCTCCTTCCTAGGGACTCCCCTGTCACCCCCAGGTTATCTTCAATTTAGAGGCACCCCCAGCAGGAGAGACACAAGCAACAAAACTTGCCACCTCAAAGGGCTCCTGGAGTCATCCAGGAATGGATGAAGGCTCCTGGGAATGAACTTTGGCTTTGGGGGTCATTTGGGAGTTAAATGGAGAGATCTGTTTTAAGGGCTGAGAAGGAGGAGGAAAAAAACTTCCTTAACACAGTTCAGCCATCACTGTGGGGAATGAAAGAAGGACAGAGAGTGTTGCCTTGTCCAGCTTCTCTGAGCAGCATGAATAAAAAAACCCCAACCAAACAGGAACACTCCTCTCAACTGCTGTAAATTGGTGGGGGAGACTGAGGAAGAAAGGGTGGAGCAGGAAGTGGTAACTTATTTGGACTCCTGAAATGAAACTCCAGTGCTCACAGGGTTTCACAGCTCACCACTTGTTTTCACCTGGTCAAAAAACTGAAGCAACAATTCAGGCCAGGATTTTGTGCTGTCTGTGGTTGCTCTTGGACACAACTTCAAAATCCAACAAAAAGAAAGCTCTTTTATTTGCAACATTAGCCCTTTCCCCAGAGAAAATCCAGTCTTCTTTGGCCTTTAAAGCAACCACTTACCACACTTCCTCATCCCAGAATCTCTCATCTCTCCCTGCTCTTTCCAATGCACACAAACTTTTATAATGGGCTTTTCCATGAACTCTGCTGACTTGACTGAAGTTGATGGAGTATTTCAGAAACAATTTAGACATTTCCTGCCAAACATAACTCCCTGGAAACCCAGCAAGGCTCTTGTGGAAGGTCTGGGCTGTCTGTTGCCTGCTCAGGTAGTGTCACTCTAGGGTACTGAGAAAGAAACATAACCATAGAATCATAGAACCATTTAGGTTGGAAAAGAGCTTTAAGATCCTCAAACCCAACCATTAACTCAGCACTGCCAAGTCCACCACTAAACCATGTCCCTAAGTGACTCATCTACATGGCTTTTTAAACACCTCCAGGGATGGTGACTCAACCACTTCCCTGGACAGACTGTTCCAATGCTTGACAACCTTACGGTGAAGAAATTTTTCCTAACATCCAAGCTAAATCTCCCCTGGGGCAACTTGAGGCCATTTCCTCTTTTTTCTTGTTACCTAGGAGAAGAGACCAACACTCAACTCATCTTTCTTGGAAAAGCCCCTTCGTTTAAGGATGGCATGAGCAACTGTAGATGAGCAGACAGGAAGGATATAAAATGCTGAGGTTCCAAGTTATGAATGAGCTCTTTGTTTGATTCTTCCCTCCACGGCCCTATTATACCCATCAGAAGCTTCCTGCAATGCTCTTCCAGTTGTACTGCATGAAGCCCTCATCTCTTTTCCCATCATCTCAGTGATAACCACCCCCACAAGAAGTTTACTTGCAAAAAATACATGCAAAATTGCTTCATGCCCCAGGGTCCAACAGCAAGTAGAAGAACAGAAAATAAGATGGGGCGCTGTCCCTGCCTCCTCATTTTAGCTATCATTTTGGCACATGCCAGAACATTACCCCAAGCAAAACACAATCAGGTAATGAACAGGGATTTGCATGCAATTCCTGCAGTGGGCATGACCACAGGCACTGATCACTGCAAGTTATTCCTTCACAAGGATCTTCACAAATCCCATCCTTGCACACGAGCTGCACAGTAAATGGCTGCAAGACCTAATGTCATTTGTAATTTTAACTGGATTATCAACTGAGGTGACATAGTTGATGTTTCTGCACAAAAATGTGTTTATTACAATGATGTAGAACTGACTCAGAGAACAAAGATGCTTTGAGGTTTTCCTGCTTGATCAGCAGATTCAAATCCCTTGTTGCCAGATTGGCATAAATTGCTAGCCAGTCCCTTCCCAAGAGACAAGCTTTGACTATCTCTCCTGACAACAGTAACTAGTCATGTACCAATTAGATGTGCATCCTTTCCAAAAACAGTGTCATGAACACCCAAATAGAGTATCTTTGGATCTTACAACCCTCTCATTCCAGAAGCCAGGCTTTTGAAAATATCAGGGAAGATATCCTCAGCTTCCCCTAACATGCAAAAACCCTTACAAAATATACACTGAAGAAAAAAAAGGCAAAACTAAAATAAAGATGGAACTGCAAGGTACAAGCAGAAATTATTTTTTAGCAATCTTTAAATATTTCTATTTTTACATGCAATTAGTTCTTTCATGTTCTTTAGGTCTACCTCTGCTCACTTTAAGATCAAACTGCCTTTTTCTTGCCAGCAATTCATTTAGAGCCTGCTCTCTGCCACCCCTTCCCTCCCCACCTGCAGGCAAGCAGGGATCTGGGCCTCACAAGACAACTGTGGCGTGGGTGTTATTGGCTGTCTGTTTTGGCAGCCTCTCATCCTTTCTTCCAGTTCTGTTTTGAAACACAATCTAAATTTTAAAAAAATAGAATTAAAAAAAAAAAAATTAGACATTCCTGCTCTCCCTACTCACTCACTCACATCAGCAGTGCTCCCATCACCATAGCCTAAAGCATGGCTGCAAAAGGAGCAGCACCAGGAATGCTGGCAAATGTTCAGCAAGGAAAAAACTTACTCTGAGAAAAGGTACAGACTTCAGGAGGGGCAGAAGCAAAGACCAGGGGAAAGAGGACCAAGAGGGCTTGGGCCCTCTCTTCCACATTTAATACCATTAGGTTCCAACATGTAATTTGGACTAAAAGACTAATTCTTTCCTGTGGTTTTATGGATGTTAACATCCCCTTTTTTATTATTCTTTAATGATGTATTACATAACATTCTGATACACTAATTACCATCTCATGTCATAGCAATTTTATTAAGAGCTTATACTTACAAATACCCATTCTTGAAACGATTTCAGGACTTTTTGCCATTTTCTCTGAACTACGTTTGTTGAAGCACTGGCAACACGGTCTGATGCCGCTTCGTGCATCTTCCAGTAACAACACATCTCTACACAAAGATGTCTCGTGAGCCCTGGGAGTCAGGCATGGATTCTTCTTGCGTTTAGTCTCAAAGACTTGTAAACAAGTTACTTTTAGCACACTAGGTTGTGATTAAACACTGGTAACACAGCCCTATTAGGTTCCTGTACCTGCTACGGTTCCAAATCCAGAAGCAATGCCGAGAGAGAAAAATTCCTTTATACCAAGTAATGGAAAATTTGTTAACTATTCTGCAGTTAGTGTTTGCTCATTAATATGTTGTTATCTCGCCAGGCAAGACTTGGTACCATGAGGTATTTTTCTATATAAAATTGCTAATGCCATCAGGATTGTCCAAACGGGATCATCATCATTAAAAAGATTACACGGTGAGGAAAGTGATTACGACAACATCTCAGTAGAAGGATTACTAATCACAAGTAGAATCCTGGTACAAATCTCATTCTCCGTATACAAGAAAGGACACAAAATCTTTTTAACATAATTTATATACATTTATGGCTTTATACAACAAACTGTCAGGGATTGTTCTCATGTGTCTGTAGAAGTACATCAGGCACTTTTTCTGAAAATATCCACGTATGAATTTTAATTTTGCAATGTGACTAAGTCAGAGCAGTGAAGCGTTGAAGAGCTGTCACACCACTCGCAAATAGAACTAGCAGTATGTACATGCCAATCTCTCAGATATTGCTGGTTTGTGGAACACCTTCAAAAAAGAGGCCAGTTTTCATGTAGAATAATTTGCTTTTTGCTTGCATAAACCATGCTGCATCTTATGATTACCAAAATATTAATAATAACAATAATAATAATAATGAGAATACCTTATTTAAAATCAGTCATAAATTAAGAATCCTAGCAATTTCCTAATGAAAATAGGAATTTCAAATCAGTAAAAAAATAAAAAAGTACTAACATACATCCAGTGGTTTAACAAGTGCAAATTTCATACTGTTTTATAATTGGTCCAATTTTAACTTCTCAGGGATGCTCTGTTGACTTAAGCCAATAATAAGCAATATGACTTTTGCTTATAAGTGTAGGCAAACTGTCAGTTTATCAAAGCAGAGCTTTCCAATTAATGCATCTACTACCTAAACATACATCATATAGCTATATTATGGAAACAATACATCTTTATATTTAAAATATCTGAACAGCTCTATAATACAATAAACTTTTAATAACAGTACAAACCAGAGAAAAGTCAAAAACAAGGCTGCATAGGTAAGATCATCTGCACAATTCACAAACCAATCATTTACAACAATTCTGACAAACTAAGTTACTCCAGAAACTTGGTACTTTTACTGAAAAAGGATTTATAATTAGAGGTCACATAAGGTTTGTTTTCAAGGCAGCCAACATGCTCTTTCACCAACTTTACGGTATTCCAGAATTACAATCGCAAACCTTTAGAATGGCACCACAAAAAAAAAAAAAAAAAACAACCAAAAAAACCCCTGAAAACAAAAAACCCCAAATGAATGAACAAAAAGCCCCTGAAAATTAAAAAAAACTCAACCCCCCAAAAATGCCAAATTGACCATGCAGCCCAAATCTCTGATTACCTACAACCGTTTTCTCACAATAATTAAAAGGGCTTTCTACAGACTGTTGTAATTAAGGAAAGGCTACATTTATGTTATTCATAGGTATAAAAGGAAATGAATAAAATATCTGTTTACAGGAAGTTATACAGTAGCAGTAAATAATAAACAAGAGGTATATTGTTAAATGTAGCACATTCAGCTGCATCCCCATGGAGTATAGCATTGATTACTGCTTTCTTTGCATGCAGAGGTGGATTCTATGACTACTTTGGCCTATGTGTATCAGTGCCTATTTGGGAGCAAACATTTTTGCACATGCAGCAGACAGAATGATTTTCAGAAACCCCTGTATGAGCCCTCCACTTGCTCCACTGCCAGGATTTACTATCATGTTTCAGAGACTAGGCATCTGATGGGGAAGATGCTACTGGAGATACTTGCCTGTAAAAGCAGGTGGCTTTATTGAGGCTTTGGCAGTATTTGAACATTTAATTTTGCTCAAAACAAGTTCAAAGACCAGTGTCATGCTGGGGAAGATCCTGTATCACATCAGCCTCTGGAACTGCCTGACAACTGTAATAGCATATCGAAAAAAGTAGGACCAGCTGTAATTAGTAGTGATTTAAGCTCAACAGGGAGCTAAATGCTAGCACATCAATAAATACATTGGCAGAGTCTTAGGAAAGTCGTAACAGGATCATTAAATACATGGCTTGTTACTAAACTTCATTTACTTGGCACGTCCTGTTTCCTTCTCTACCACACACCATCACTACAGGGAAGATGAGTTTCAATTAGGACATTTTCTAGTTGTGAGCTATTTAGACAAAAGAAAAATCAATGTAAAAATATTTGTTTCTCCCCTTCTTCATAAAAGCCAACCCTAGCAAAAAACCCTGTTAATTCTGTCAGTGCATAAAAAAGCTCCAAGGATTTCTGTAACACAAATGTTATGTAGCAACCAGGGAAAAGAGAGGTGAGGCCTTTTATTCACACATCCATGAAAACTGCATCATGCAATGACAAAAAAATCAGAAAGCATTTATTCCAAGACCCACTCCTGAAAATGCTCAGGTAGATGTCAGTGTGTTTACTCCAGCAAGACCATGCTTTTCCACAGAAATAAGATCTATTAATGCTCTCCCCTACCCTAAACTGCATGCATAACTTTGCCACTTACTTTATCTTTCTTTTTGAAAAAAAGTAAGGTTTTGTCCTGCAATAAGGTCAAAGTTTTAGTCTCCCACTCAAAAGTAGCATTTTTGCCTCTTGAAATCTACTGCTTTGCAACAGAAACACTGATGAACCCTAAAACTAGTGCTAACTAAGACAAATGACAATTTTGTCATTAGTTTTACTAAAATTACAAATTTTCCACAAAAGGTCCTGCTCTTGAGTGCACAAACATTATGTGACCTCCATGAAATAAATATAAATGTGAAGCATTGTACAAGCATCTTAACAATGAATACTTAACACTTTGTGGTAGTTAAAATGATAATAGAAGCAGATGACATTTCTAAAAATGCATATATAAAACTGATTAAATATCTCTAAACATAAAGTTGTCTATATTTATACATCGCACAACAAAAAAAGGGACAGAAATGTTTTGTATTCAAGATCGTTATTAAGCTTTTCCTTTATTAGCACTCCCAAGTGCTAGGGAAATTTATAAAAACATTTACTTAATCCAGTTAAAATACTGTACAAAATGAAGAGGTTATGAATGCTGCCAGATCTCAGATTTATTTTTTTTAAAGTTGCCTATGTAACAAAAGTAGATTTTAATTATAAGAAAAATAGCTTGGAAAGTATTCCAAAAATTATCTTAAGCCCAACAATAAAGTGATTAATCTGACAATGAAATCCAGATATATTCTTGCATAAATTTACACAAATACAGGTAACTTATCAAATGGCATTTAACCAACTGTTTACTTTGAATAGTCAGTGAGTTAAGTAGGATCATATTTAACAGGATATTCTATTCCCATATGAAATGTGTGGCAATTTTGAGTAAAATAATGCAGTTCATACTGCTGCAAGGCAAGTCCACAGTTATCTCAATTCATCAAAACACAGGTAACATCAACGAAGGTTAAACTTACTTAGGGCATGAGATCATCACAGTATTCTTACAAAAGTTTATAAACTTTTCTTGGACCAAAACAGATAGTCTTAAAAAACAATTCTTCTTCTACAGATCATACTGTACAAAACCGAAAGCACAACATGATGTAAGTAAGAGTCTTTGCTGTGATTATATGGTGTAGTGAATTTGGCACTTCAGAGTAATGAAATTTCCAATGGCACAGTTCTTATCTACAGCAGCACATAACCTGCAAACCTTGGGCAAACATCCTGTACAGGAAAATATCCTCTCTGCTGCCAACTCTGACGAAAGGAAGAAAAAAGAAAAAGAAAAAAAAAAAAAAAAGACCCCCAAAAAAGTTAGTGCATGAGCACAGCTTTGCCAAGAAAATTAAAAAGAAAGGTGAAGGACATCTTTGTACTGCTTTTCTCAGTTCCTGCTGTCAGACAAGTCTGGAGAATTTGACCATAGCCTACGAAGAAAAAAAAAAAACAACAAAAAGAACAAATTAACATTCACAACAAATGAATTATGCTATTAAAATATGCTCAAGCTAGCTTTAAGATACTTTAAATGGTGGGGGGTGGGGGGGAAATGTATTCATTACTGGGTAGTAAACAGCAAGTTTTTTCTTTAAAACATCAATGACAAAACATTAGGGCTGCACATGAAGTAAGAGAAGTCGGTACTTGACAGTCCTTATGCACCAGTGCAAACTTGATCCTCAAACTAACAAAGGACTGGAAAGTGACTGACTGTTATCGAGGGAGTTCACATGCCAACACAAAAGAACTCCAAGATTTTTAGCATCTTGACATTTCTTTCTTTCTTTTCCCTTTAGCTGTTTTGCAGATTTATTATAAAAAGCACAGCTTACCTCCTACTACATCCTAGCCTGACACCCAACTGTGTGTGGTTGTCTTTACGCTGTGCTGAAAACTTTGGTTAGGCAATACACTGTCAAAGTTAAAATCTAACGTCTCTCCATCCATGAGGTCATTACGGATAATCGACTCCATGTCGCAGTCCAACCGTTCAATTAACATGTCATCTAAGTCACTGGGAAGCTTCTCCTGGTGGAGGGATACAATTCCCACCCTCCCGTAGCCATTGCAGCTGTTAACAGGGGCATACGGATTCATGGCATTCATCTGCATTGGGTGACTCATAGGCACTTGTAGCGAAGTCTTCACCGTGGACAGGCGATTGAGCCCTGATGTGTGTGACATGGTGTTCACTGTGTGTGACAAGGCACGGCCATTGACTGCGGGCGCTGGCTGGTTATGTCCCTGGTGAGGGCGGGCATTAGGGTTCATCATTTTGTTGTGGGGTGGCTGGCTGCCGTAGTTGGGCACCACCGAGTTGGCAACCATCAGCACGCTCTGGCCCAGCGCCCTGCCACCAGCCTGGGAAACACCAGTGTCCACTGATGCTAAGATGTCGTTGTGCGGGGGAGAATCGGAAGTCAGTAACTCCTTCAGAAGTCCTGCAGGACAGCTGTATTGGCTCATCGATCCATAGCTTGATTTACTGTCTTGGAGAGTCTGCATAGGAATCTGGGACAAAGAGTTCATGCTAGCTTGAGCATAAGTGAATTTCCTGTAGTCAGGATTTGCTGAACCTATACTTGTGGTCGAGGACGCAAATGAGTATCCTGGTGTTTGCTGCAGCAGGGTGGCAGATGAGGACTGGGTTGACACAGTCATTGATGTATTAGGTGACAAGAGATTGAGATTATCCAAAAGATTTTCCATGTTCTCAGAATTACTCATCTCTGAAAGGCTCGGTAGAGTAGAAGTCATTTTGGTGGTTGATGGTGGGTATACCATGGAGTGCACATCCCCATCTCCAAGGTCATCTTGCTCTGGCAAAATAGGAGAAAGTCTTCCACTAATTGTGCTAGCATTAGAGCTTGTTCTAGGTCGAAATGTACTCCAGTTATCAAAGTCATCATTACTGTGAGAGCTGGGACTTGCAGGCCACTTTGAGAACTGTGATCCGGGGCTGTCACCATTTCCCTCTTGACCAGACTGAAGGGCTGTTTTTTTCTTGGCAGCTCTCCCTCTACTTTTGGCAAACTTGCTGTTGTTATCCATGGACGCTGCTCGTCTCCTAGGAGATTTGCCGCTCTTCCCCCCTTCAGGATTGAGCATCCACCAGGAACTCTTGCCTGTTCCTTCATTCTGCACTCTGATGAACTTGCTATGCAGAGACAAGTTGTGACGGATTGAATTCTGAAAAACAGAACAGCATGTAAGAAACGGAGAAGACATGCATCTTTTATGGCATACTAACACCTGCTTTTGTAAGCATACACTCATTTTGTTAGAAAACACAGGGGCAATCATTAAATAAGAAAACAAGTCAGCCCAGAAACATCTTTTATCGGCTCATGGCTCTGAACTGGCTGAAACAAGCTTGCAAAGAGTCCCATGTCAATTCGTGTGTCATCTACCTCCATCGCATCTGATATTATAAAAAGTTAAACAAAACTGCAAGAACTGTTCTGAAATAAAAATTCCACATAAAGGAGACAAAATAAGCCAACAGATCAAGAAGACAACTGAAGTGAGTCGTCTAATGAATGAACCTAACTGTATGTATGGATTTTTTTTTGATTATTATTTTACACAAAGTTCAGAAATACTAGATCCTGTTCTATGGTCCTTCTAATGGATTCTCATCCTGCACATCCTACAGATACGTGAGACACAAACTGTCACTATTGCCACTAAGCATTACTGAGGTTTATATCACTACATGAGATACATGAGAAAATACATATAGAAAACTAGCTGAGGATTAAGTTCTGATTTTTATAAGTAAACATCATAAATTGCCTAAGAAATCACAGAAGATAAAAGAATGTAAATTACAAGTTTGTAATGAAACCCTCGGTCTTAAAACTGTCTTTCTCTTTCAAAATCAACATTTTAGCAGGCAAAATTGACTCTTCAAATACCTGAGGGCACTAGGTATCTTGTCCAAAGAATGACCAGAGGTACCGGAACTTTTTTTTACCTCCTCAGCCATGAGTAATATTTCATGTTTTGTTCTTAAATACAGACAAAGAATAAAAAAAAAATCCAAAATGGAATGCCACAGGCTTGACCTGTTAAAAAGAGACTAATCTTTGCATTACCAAGTAAATAAACCTATTTTTGCTCATATAATTTTCTGCTGAGCACATGTAAAAACCATTGTATCAACAGACAAGTTTTCCTGTATCTTGACACAACTGCTAACAAAAGGCCACAAGTTCAAAGAGTGCTGAAACAGGCAGCCATAGATGTTAATAGAAGGGTGAGACGGTACCATGGTCTATGCTGGGACTGCAATTCATGCAGAACAAGGAGAAGGGAACCACAAAACAACACATAAAATAAATGTGTAATACCAGAAATTAGATCTCAATGGCAAAGAAATCAGTAATTCACTACCTGCCTTCCATTCATAGCAATTTTTAGCAACTTGTATAAAGATCTTAAGAAGGCATGCCAGGCACGAACAGTCATCTCGTGTCTTAAACCAGAGACCACATGCTCTAATTCCCTGCAAGAGCCATGATATGTTTTGGACCATGGAAAGCCAAACAAAGCAGGACTGGCCATCTGCAGAGCTCAACAGAAGTGGTTACTCTGGGATCAAAGAGGAGACGAGTAGATAAGGGCAGCAAGGAGGTGTTACAGCCCTGCAGCACCTTACAGGTGTTACTGACTTGAGACTATGCCCCAGAAGTGCAGCTGCACCCCAAAAAGGAGCACAAGACATTCCCTAACACCAGAGGATGGCAGAGCATGGCCTCAAGGACAACTGTTCAACCACCACTGAGTTAAACCATGTGCCTAAATTCAGAAGCCTTTCCAACCTCTCCACCAAAGAATCATCTTTACAAGTTTTCCCAGACAGCCACATCTAAACAGACACATCAGACATTAAACAGACACCATCAAAAATTCCCCATCCCTGGCAGTGTTCAAGGCCAGGCTGGAGGGGGCTTGGAGCCACCTGGTCAAGGGGAAGGTATCCCTGCCCATGGCAGGAAGATTGGAACTAGATGATCTTTAAGGTCCCTTTCAACCTAAAGCATTCTATGACTTTATGATAACTCTATGATTTGAGTGTTTATTTACTCAATTTCAAAAGGAAATTCTCCTAGAAACTGTAAAGTAGCACTGCATCTTTTCACTTCAGGTAACCTTAAAATCAAAATGCCATCTTTGATCTAGCAACAGGGTGCTAGGGAAGGCCTTGGAATTTTATTTGCACCAGGTGCAGCTAACACATAGGGAGGGTAAGCCTGGAAATCCATCTTTGGACTTGCCTGCAGCTCCAGGGGCTGGCTGAGAAGCCTTGTGAGGCAGGCCTGGTGCAGCCCATTGTTTTCACTCAAGGGCCACAGACGGATCTGTGGCTGACACAAGTCCAGCTCTACAAATGTCGCAAGAAACTTGCTCTGTGTGGCTGTTGATTAAAAAACCTCCTGCGCCAGTTCATTTTTTACTGTATTTTGTAAACATACCCGGTTGGCTCAGGATCACTGTTTAGTATTAAAATAGCCATATCAAACACACAAAAAACATCAGTCAGGGAAAACACCGTGATGAGGCTCAGCTCCCTCTTCTCTGCTACACAAGTGTTAAATATTTAAGAAATCGCTGCTATTCCTTAGTCATCAAAAATGTTATAATCTGGCATTATTGTACCGAGGACATTTGAGGTCGCTCTTTGAGTAACAGAGCTGTCTCCTAACTCTGCCAGCAATGAAAAAAAAATTTTCCTAACAGGAAAAGGTTTGCGGCCCAGAGCTTGTTACATAAATTCCTGTTTTTCACGCAGCCAGCAGGACATTAAAGAAGCTATGATTTACTAACTTGGAAAAAGTGTTGAAGAGGTAAATCTTGTGAAAATATGCACTGCTGTTAATGATGTTGTGTCTACAAATCCTTGCCAGATGCAAACATGACCTGATAAAAAAGTATAGTTTCAGCAGTGGATCTTGGCAGCCAGAGGAATGGCGCAGCTGTTAGTGGCTGTGGCGTGCAGCAGCACCACCAGCCCCAGAACACTGCAGAGATGCCTTCAGCCATGGGTTTCACCTGGACTTTGAAGCAAAGCCTCCCAAAATCTGGCCTGAATGACTCCAAAAGCAAACGTCTGCATTTTGAAGCGGGTCTTTGCACAGCAGCAGTCCATGCCAGATCGCACTGAGCCTAACTGCACTGGAATTTTATCAAAATCTGGGTCAGGATGGCAGCAGAGCTGCTGCCACCTGTGGAGTGCCTCCTGGGATTGAGTTTTTGCCTCTGAAATAAGGTAAACTTACTTCAGCATTCAGAGCAGGAACTGTGGATATGCTTATTGCTGCTTTCTGTTTTAGGACTCAAAATACGTGAGACTGGTATCAGCTACACGCAATTTGAAGAGCACATCCCGGCTAATAAAACGCGTGAAGCCAAGATAATTATTCCTTGGAGTCTACATATTTATATCATTCAGCTGTACTTCTGACATTTCCAACAGCTCTACCAATATCCAATACTGCTTTTAAACACGAGATATAAATAGCAAAACACGCAACTTAAGTTAAACTTGACTAACTGCTGAGAAAAATTATATCCCTATCCCAATTGAAGTCGAGGTATTTAATTACTTTTTTTAGTGAATTGGGTTGGTGTTTTACAAAACATCTGAAAACTCAGTTGCTCTGTTAAACTTGACAACGTTGTACTTCCTGAAGTGAGACCATCCAGTGACACTTGGCTGTCTATCTTCCATTCCAGACCTTGGAGCACCAAAAGCAGAGGGAAGCAGAGCTTCTCTTTAATCCAACTGCAAACCTCTCCAAGCAGGACCCAGCTCTGGATTTGTGATTATCCAGGGAGCTGCAAGACCTCAAATTTGTAAAAGCACCTACAAGTGCTCATGGTCTCTCCCAACCTCATACTTCCATCCACAGGCACAGGCAGCACTCATCCCACTAGGGTGCCATGATAGCCATCAAAAGGGAGAGTGAGGAATGGATGTGATAGTCAATACACTTCACAAAAACAAGTGTATTTGCTATCAAGGTGCATTGCAATAAAGCATGCCATGGCATCTCAGGGAGATTCACAAGTAACAAGTAACAAAGGTAGGAAGGAGTTTGCCTCTGGAAGCAGATGCAGCCATAACAAACTGGGAGGCCATAGGAGCCAACACTGCTTCCATAACACAGGTCAAGGATTTCCACTAAAATTTACAGTATAATGACTGTCCACCAATTTTTCATTCAGACGACATCCCAGGAGCCCACTGCTTTCTACACCTCTTCCAAGGGGATGGCCTACACAAGTTGCCAGCTTGTTCTACCATCAGCTGTGGCAGCACATCCTGTTACTGACAACTTAGAGCAGGTTTCTGAGCCAGCACAATCTCCTTGTGGTGACAACACCAAAGCAAAAGTTTTGCAGCATCCTCCCAGCATGTCCATATGCTCCTAAAGAAGACATTCAACCTGTCTCTCTAGGTCTTTGTATAGTGACTCTACAGCAGGTCCAGATGTTCACATCATCCTCCTCTTGGAGCCTCAGTGGCAAGCACCACTCTAAAAAGGAGTCATTAACACTCTTAGGAAAGTTGTAGAGGCCAGGAAGTTCTCCAGCACGCTTGCTCACAGCTCATTCAGCATTCACAGCAGGACAGCAGCAGGGGCTATCCATGGCAAGTGGCACCATGTGGCATCTATCCAAGGCTAAGTTAGATCATGCCTGGCAAAACAGGCAGGTTTGCCTGCAATAGCCACACCGCCTGCACCCGTTTTGCTGTGGTTTCCAACCACGCTGCCAAGTTTACAGGGCTTGGATGAAGAGGCTGAGGAGAAAAGAAAACACTGGTAACTCCAGACCTACCAGAATTTCCTTTGGTACAACAGTCTGGTGTAAGGCAATCCTGTTTGTCTTACCTAGTAACTATGAAATACAGAAAGCTCAGATGCCGATGCTGCACATGGACCTTGGATTTGCCTCAAAGCTAGCACTGGACAGTCATAAGCACTTGGTCTACAGACAGCACATTTCTGTCTCAAAAGGTTTCCTGATGCTACAGTGTTCACCAATACAACCACACTGCAGTGTCAGAGCCTCAAACACTAATGAAACAGCTAATTTTGCCACCCATTTGTGGTATTTTTTTATTACAGCTCAGAAACCTTCTCTGTTGTCCAATAAGAGTATGGACAAAAAGCATGTCACTTAGCCTCAGGTCAAAGAGTCATATTTAGAAGATGCTGGAAATTTGCCACCTGCAGCTGCATGAAGGTGGAAGGGCAGGATTTCCTCCCAAACAGGTCATGCTTTTTTGGGTCCTTTGTTCTTGGGGAGGTGCTTTTGTTTGACTTCATTTTTTTCTCCTGCACTGTTAAATAGTTAAGAAGTATCAGCTGGAAAAAGTGAAGAAATACTTTTCTCTTCCTAGGAGGACCTTGCACTGCTTCTCTGTGCTTTCCATTACATGTGGTAGCACAGTCAGAGTCTTTCCCAGACCACCACCCATGAAACACCACCTCCAAGCATGGAGACACCTCCATAAACTGTTCCATGTGGTAGGATTTCAGCAATGCATCCCTTTTTCCGTGCATGAATGTACAAGAACAGGATGGAGTGCGTGCTATCGCTGTATGGTTGCTATACATGTCTCCTGAACACAGAGGGGATTCCCTGTGGCCATATGTCAGTGGCATTAATCTAAGTCCTGTACATTCTGCATTCAATTTCACAGATTTATACTATCCTGTGATTCCTTCTCATAGCTGTCAAAGACTAAAAAGCTTAGAACACTGAACATGCTTGGCCATCCTCCAGGTTGCATCCAGCTGCCATCAGAGACTGGAGGGGATTTCTCAACCACTGGAGTTTCCTTCTCTGGATCATGGTAACATGTAAGAACAGAAAATGCATAGCCAGCTTCAGACATGGATGTTTAAGGCTTGGCTATGCATGCCTACATGTCAGAGCAGGCAACTCTGCTAACATGTATTTGAGTATTTCCCAATTGCTACACCCTACAACCTCTTCCTCATCCGAGGTAGACTCCTTGAAAGCACTTTTCCATAACAGCAGTTTGGACATGTCTAACGAGATGGTAACACTGCCTACTCTCCCTACACAGGCACTTAGGAAGAACTAAAGTAAAAACCGTGAACAAGGTTCACAGTATGTCAAGTGTGCACACAGGGCAAGCGCACATCTGGATACTGTTCTACATTTGATCACCCCAACCAAAATCTTTAACCACTCTTACATCTTCTGTACCATCAAGAGAGAGACACGGCCAGAGCCAGGTTAACCATTGCCTACATCAGTGTCAATACTGTGTTTTATATCTACATTTATTTCTGTGAGCACAGTACAGGAATGATGTATCATCAACACAGTGTTCAGCAAATATATAGACATTTCCTAGGATTTCAAAGCCAAGGAAACTACATGACACTGGCTAGGAAAAACAAGGCACAAAAATACTCATGAAAAACATGAGATTTTTTAAATGAAGTTTGTTGAATAGACATCAACAAACTTCATCCCTCTGATAAAATCATCTGGGGAACCAAGACAGCCAACAAGTTTGTCTAAAATCTATCCATTTTCAAAGGTGAAAGAAAGGCAACAATAAGAAGGCACCACAGTGTCATTTAAAAAAAGGCAAACAGCCATCAGGATAAATGATGGCTTCATTTATTAACTTTATTTATCGCAGCATTAAAAGTTGTAAAGTGTAGAAAAAAAGAGAAGAAATAAATATCAAATTAAAAAATTCAAAGATAGCAGGGATAACTATTTTTTGTGATCTAGACAAATTCTAATACTGCCTTTACAAAACTGATGATGCAAGCTTTCTATTCCAACAGATGGAAAACAAGTGTTTGACAAATATAAGGGTTCCACATTTGTAAATAAACATTTCTGTTTTCCACAAATCTGAAACATATATATGTGTATGCACATATACAGCTCATGAAAATGCAAGTTCACCAGTGACACAGGAGGCCAACAAGGAGACCTCAATGAAGAGGAATGTTTCAAAGTCAGGATGTCCTTCAAACTAAGGCTTCTTCTCTGCTCTCCTTAAGCATTCACACCTCTGGCCTTCACAAGCAGCCTGTGCAATACATCAGTAAGACAAAACCAGCAAAGCAGGGGGACTCGTGAAAAACCTGAGTGACCAGGTGCTATCACAGAAAAGCCAGTAAAGGATTCAATTAATAAAACAGCAGAGGTCAGGGAAATAATCAGTCTTTCAAAGCAGTTCCCCAAAATATTGCCATTGCACATACAAAAGCCTGCATCTTTTGTTCAGGAAAGGTGAGGGAACACTGGCATTATGCCAATATCAGACCGAATGAATGACAGTGCAGTCAAGGTGAGCACCGTGCACCACTGCTAAGGTGTGCCCATCAAAAGGGTTAAAAGCATTGGAATCATCTGTATTCCATCAAGCCCTGAGGAAGGCTGCTGTGATTCGTGGTGGGCAGATAGCCCTTTTACAATTATTCACTGCGGGCTCTAATGCAGTGACCAGGAATGTGACTCTGCAGGGACACAGGCACCACAGAGCCATAACGGTCTGAGGAAAAGCTGTCCTCAAATGCAGAGCAAAAGCAGGCTATTGCAAGGAAAATATGAATCACAATTATAGGCAAAGTTCATTAACCTGGAAAAAAAAATTAAGTAATAAAGTAGCAGTTCATCCATACAATGCCAGAGTGACTAATAGCTCAAAATTTTATTCTGCAGCTATAGTAAAGAGAGACCAAGCGGTGTTTATTTTTTTTTTCAGCCAGTGGGAATAATTATGATCAGTAGGACAAAAAATGTTAATCACTCGTTTCCTGTTTAACAGACACCCTGCTTCACCTCTGCCACTCTCCACTGTTACACCCAATTCATCACAAAGACTACAGCACTGTTTATAGAAATCTTTCCCCCCAGCTCTTTTTCTTTCTAAAACTAAGCTGGTTTTTATTGACATTCATTAGCTCTAATGAAGAGGTACAAATGTGTATACATGCTAAATATATCAGTGCTAATTAGACTAGTAGATCATCTTAAAAGGAACACTGGAAATATGTTCTTACCAATTAGAAGCAATAAGGTCCAAAGTAGACCAAAGTCTTAAGTGCAAATTACAGAGGTGAAAACACATTGTAGTAGAAAACAGGGTTGGTTTTTTGCATTGGCTTTTGAGTGCACATAGAGAACTTCCAAGAAAAAAATCAAGCTCAAAACCCCCAGATATGTTTACTCAAAGCTTTAACCGGTTAAGTGAAACAACTGTTAAGATCCCTGCTGAGAAGCCACCTAAGTTTTGCAGACTAAAATCCCTGCATAATGACCAAAGCAGACGCCTACCACTTGCCTAGGTAAAGGCACAATAAACCTAGACCTGTATGTTTGGTTTCAGCTGGATACTTTGATAGGGAGCTGCAGATCTTAATTTTGATCAATTAAGACTATTCGCTTCTACAAAACCACTGATAACCTAAAGGGTTGGAATGATTGTCAAGACCTGAAGAACTTACAAGCAATGTGCTGCTCACAATACCTGAAAATTAGTTAAAACAGAGGCAGGTAAAGCAAAGCAGGATGTACTGGAGACACGGGCTAATTTCATGACACTTGCCCCATCCACTGTGCTGCCCATGCTTGGAGAAGCTCGAGGGCTGTCTGTATTTCTTACCTTGAGAAGCAACATAGCAAAGGGGATGTACAGATGCAACAGAATAAAAAGCTCTCCTGACTGAGCCTTTGCGTAGAATATTTTAAAAAGTAAATATATCTCCTTGTTACACTTGTATTGGCATAGCAGAGGCAGTCTTTTCATCCAGCAAGCAAAGGACTACAGGATCATATTCTATGGTCATGGATGTCACTAAACACCAGTTTTTCAGAAACAAAGAGTCAATGAAAGCAGCAAGCTTCCTCTGCAGCAGGGTTAGCTGTGCCCCACAGGAAATCCCTGGCTTGAGGAAGCTGCAAGGCTTGTGAAAAGAAGGGCAAAGCCTTTTATTTACAGGCTGAATGATATCTCAGGCTACATCTCACTATGCATTCAATCTTTATTTTGACTACAGCAAGTGCAAGGATATACTAGCAAAACTTTAGTATAGTCCCCAAAACTACAAAAAGAAAACTAAACCAAAGTTAAGCTGAAGGTTTTGTTTGGTTTAGGGCATCTTTAGAAACTATTTAGTGCATGTAATGGTTAAGATGCTGCAGGTTTCCTATTTGTAAGGGGACAGTGTCAGCTTAAAAATAACAACCACCCCATGAATTTCACCTAGTCTTGTAAATATGCGATGTTGATGTAGTAAACAAGAGAAACTGAGGAAAGAAGAAAGGGACACGTCTCTTTCTCTTAGTTTCTTTTGCATCTGAATAAAGTTCAGTACATAATGACTGTTTTACCATTTATGTTTCCTCCAGCCAATTTACCCTTTATCTGTCTCATACATGAAAAAAAAATAAAATATCCTTTTCCTGTAAGCAAAGCACTACCAGAAAAGAATTGATTTCTTACGTTTTTATTAAAATAGCTTAAATAGGATCATATTTAAGTTCTCTTTAAACTCCTGTGTATCTGCAAATATGTAAAGGATATTGCTTTACACAGTCAGTATTTGTTCATTTTTCTTTGTGTTTTTATACCCCAAATTCACCAGAAGCAATTGTATATTTTCAATTACTCCTCTTCATGCATCCCAAAGAGGCACCATATAAACTAGGTATTATGTTTCTCCCCAGCTTCTTAGAACACAGTTTCCCTTGGTACTTATTTTACCCCACCACAGAAGCAGGTCAGACCACCAGCACACCCTCTTCAGGACAGCTCTTACCAATTCAAGTTTGCTCCCACAGCCTAGGAGATTTTATGTAACACAATTTACTACTCCAAAGCCAGCAAAAACCCTCATCCAAATTTCAATACAGCCTTTGGCTATATCCAGCATGCATTGTCCCTCTCCACTTGCAGCCACCCTCTTTCAAAAGGTGAAGTTTATACTTAGAAGGGATTTTAGCCGATTTCCTTGGGACTCTGAGGACTCCTGTTGGGTGGCTGCATTGTTCATGCCAACATCGTCCTCTCCGATGCTGCTTTCTGTGATGTCCTTCAGGCTGCAGTTCAAGAATCGCTGGCACTCATCACTGGCTTTTATGACATCTGCTCAATATTATAAAGCCAGAGTCGTCCAATCTTGCTAAATACGTAGCACTAAGGCTGAACAGTTACCCCCCAAAACGCTCACGATTTTCAACAGGCTGCGGGAGGCAGAGCACCATTTCTCAGAGCAAGATGGGCACCCAGAGGAGGGAAATCTAAAGGGCAATTTCTTCCCTCACACCCATTTTGGAAGCATTCCTAGTCCCTCACTACTGTAGGCTGTGCTCTGTACTTAAGAGACCCTTATTAAATCAAAGAACTATTTACAATCTACATACTGGCAAGGCCACATTCCCATAAAATGTCATCTGGCAACAGTGACTTAAATATCAGCTCTGTATTTATTTGCTTTCCTCCTTCACAAACAAGTTAAAAAAAACCCACCATGGTTTTAATGACAAAAATGGACTTAAAAGAATAAAGCACAAGAGCTCTGATGCACCAGAACTCATCGCAATACCCAAACATCCTTTTTTTTTTGAAGCAGTAGAATATTACAATGAGGACAATGAAAAGAAGATTAGCAGCACCTTTGTGGCTTGAGATCTTTTACATACATCTCCTGCTAGAGGTGCAGGACCCTACTGGACACAAAATTAGACAGCTTCCCGAGTGGGACACTTGTGAAAAAATGAGCTTTGTTAGACATTTTGGGTGCTAGATTTCTCCTGCCAACTAGGTCTAATTAATTACCCCTCATTACTATTTCTTTCCATTTGATATACACAAGGAAACTGGCGTTACCACAGTTGCTCAGAGATCGGACCTTATTCATTCTCCCATTCCCCTGGACAGAGCCTGACACATGGAAGCTCTGGGCACAAGGTGCTTTTTACCAGCTGGAATAGGAGGTGTCCCAGGGAGGACACTATCACTCTTATCAGTTCAGAAAAGAAAACATTGTTTTTGAAAAGCCTCCACTCCTCTATGCTAATCCTTCAAACCCAAAAAGCTCTTATCAACTTCCAGATTAGGCTTCCTCCTCCTGGAGGTCAGAATCTTCAGGTGGTGCAAGCTTCACCATCATCATCCCAATGCGCCAACGAGAAGCCCATGTGTAACTGGGCAGCCTGAGCCTGCCAGCCTCAATATTCAGATTTAAGGACTGCAACAGTCAGAGTCCCAATCACAAAGCCTGCCAGGGACCTCCCATCCTTTTGCCCAAAGATGAAGGCAGCAGCGGAGCTTCCCTCCAGCTTTCCCCAGATATGCATTAAAGCATATTAAGGCAAAAGCACAGCTGACACTGGGAGCTAAAACACCCTAAACCAATTCAAAGGGGTGTAACAAGGAAGTCTTAAGTTACTCTACAGGGACTTGCTCGGTATTTGTCTCCTGACAGCTTTTGCTTCTTTCAAGTACTGCAGTTTAGTAGACAGTCAGAGAGAGAAGCAATGCAGCCCCCTGTGCAGCTCCAAAGATGTGCGAACGCTTACACTGAGCTGGTCGGAATGGGGCACTCGTTTCAAAAAAATTTTTAAAAAAATAAAATTTACAGGACATTAACTTACGTCAGTATAAAAATAGCAGGAATGTCAGCAGTAGGAGCTGTCATTTGCAATAGCTATCAAGAGACAGGAAGTTATTTATTCGGGGGTCACATAAAGCCCTCTTTAAAAACAAGGATGAAACAAATAAAAAGAAAGCATGTTTACCAAAGCCTGTTTTCCAATATTATCTAGTCAATTTTGCTTATGAAATTTTATAATAATTTGTGATTGATATACATTTGGGTTTATGACCACAGATCTGTTAAACTGCTGGCCACTGCAGGAAACACTGAAGCCCTTGCTGCTCACGCCTAATTTTTGGATTATTTTCTGTTTTGAAGAAATTACAGGGAATTTTCACACTTTTTCCTTTGGTTTTAAAAAGAAACTAAAGTCTTGCCCCAGAAAGTCAGGTGTTTTCAAGTATTTTGTTTGTTGATTATTATTGTAATCATAAATTACGCAGAGTGTTTGGCAGGCCATGCCTTTCTCTGTTAAAACATTTGTTTTTACTTTTTGAGTTATTGTTTAGATCCTGGTCATAACATGCTCCAGGTTGTTTTGAACAGCAAAGAGGAAATAAGCAATATTTTAACTTATATCACACTGTAACAACATTAAATGCCTACACAGCAATATGCTGCTTATTCAGTATTTCCCACTTTCTTCCTGTCCACAGCTGGCTTACAACAGCAAGATAATTCACAATTTTAGTTTTGCAACCTGTAAAACACAGGCTCACAAGCATGCTCAGAACAATACACAAAAAGGAGCAAGAAATAGGACGTCAAAAAAAAAAAAAAAGAAAGAAAGAAAAAGAGGGGCAGAATATAAAGTAAACATATTTGCTGAAGGCTGGTTTTGAAATCATAGGAAAGCCAACAAAGCTCTTGTGAAGTCAGAATGCACCCAGGCATTGCAGGTGACACAGCTGGACAAGGCAGAGCCCCAGCAAGGCACTGTTTGCCTACATTCACCCTGACACCACGGCAGAGAGTTGGGAAAGAGACTTTGAACTACGTGCCATCACTGCTGCTCAGCAGGATCACAGTCTGCAGTGGATGGGATTACTAAACCCATCGTGACCTCCAGAAAATGCCCTATGGATTAGAAAAAAGAGAGGCATCATTCCAAACACCACACAATTCATACAAAACAGTCTCTGTGACAAAGTAGAAATTACAGAACTACATTTCAAAAATTTCTCAAGGATTTTTTTTTTTCTATAGGTTTAATTTGAACACTGTATTTCAAGTATTCAGTAATCGTGGAGAAGGATTTCCATCTCTCCTCTGTTAGCGAAGTATTAAGAATTTGTCATTTACCTAAGGAGAGGGAGACGAAGAAAAGAACATATCTTCCAAGACTGGCTTTGTAAAAAACACTTCAAAACCCAGTTTTGGATCAAAAAGTGAAGGATCTGGACCTAGTACCCTGAAGATATCCACATAGCAATTGCAATTTTAAAGAAGTTTAGTGGCTCTCAGACACTCTTTTTAATTAAAATTCTCAAGGCATCAGAGAGGTTTAGGACCTACCACTTTAAAACACATTCCTCAAACAGTGGAAACTGACAAAGCAGACATGGGCTTAATCCTCCTTCTTCCTCCTCTGTCAATTATTCAAGGACCCCACATTCACTCATCCACTGCTGTCTGCTTCCTTCAATGCCAAGCATTTCTGGGGCATCTGATAAGGAAGTGCAGTGTTATCTTGCTCAAAGTTTTCATAACAACAGCAGCTATCCCACACACACACACGTTTATATTCAACACATTTGACTGATTTTCCAAGCAGAGCAGTAGCTGAGTAATTTTTATAAGAAAACATACAAATCTCTGTGTTTCACAGCTCTTTTTAAAAATGAAGTAATATTTTAAACTTGAAAGATTGGGTTTTTTTCTTAAATGTCACCTATTTCTGTCTATTTTTGTGTTAAGTTTTTAAACATGAAAACATTCCAGAGTAAGCATAATCAACCAAAATATTAAGATATGTATTCACCTCTAAGGAGAATTGAAGAGAAATGTATGATTTGTACAAATCCCCTGGATGCAGTAAGTTGTGTGCAGTGTAGCTGGCTAACAAACACCACAGAAACCTGCTTAAAGCAGATTTAAAGGCCTTTTTGCCTTAAGAAAGAGCTTTCCAGAGAGCAGCAGTAGCAAGGCACTTGCTTCCTGGCACAGCTAAAGGCACACCACAACTTTTGCATCAGCTTGCTTGACTCCTCTACACTGCCACAGAGGCTACACACATCTCAAATAACCCTAACCACATAGATCTCTAATTTTTTTAAACAAGTTTATTGACAAGATCACATCCTTTCTATTGTAGCTGCTCTCAGCTTGTAGCCCACATACTCCTCAGGGCTCCAAAATACTTCTAAAATCCCTCACAAGGCAGCCTCAAGCAAGGAGAGGTAGTGGCAGTCAAATGTCCTCTGTCTGTTTGCACTGGGCTTTTCTGTAATCCTGGCTTAAACACACGTGCACCACAGGAAGAAAACAGACAATTTTAAGTTGCTGACTCTAGAAAAAGAGCAAGAACCATCTAAGATTAAACCTGGCCCCCAGACTTTGTCAAAAGGCTGACTTAAAGGATAAGGCCAAAGAAGATTAACTCAAGTACGATGTCAAAGTACACTCAAACAGCAACAGCTTCTTGACAAACACTGAGGGGTTGTAAAAACCAGAACATTTAAGAGGAGGATTCATAACCTGCAGCCTGTGCCTGAAGGAAATCTCTCCCAGCCTAGGTTCTGGCATCTGGTAAACTCCAGTAAATAGTTCTGGTTGTAATGACGCAGCCCAACTCACTGAGCCTATAACCAGAAATGCAGACAACCTAGACAAATTCAGAGTAAAAAAAATCCTCCAAGAGACACACTGTCCAATGGAAAAGGTGACATTGCCATTCTTCCATGTACTATAGGACCAGCCACTTTTCCTTCCATCTGACAGCAGTCAGGAAGAGATGCAGTAGCAAAAAAGTGCACAGTTCATCCACCAGCAATGTTAGCAAGGTACAGGGAAAGAGACAGATGCTTTGGCTGTCCCCTCTCACTCCTGCTATGAGGGGCAAGAGGCTTTTTGAATTCTATGAAAAAACTATCAGCTCCTCAACACTGAGGGACCAAACAAGAACAGGTCACAGGTCATGAAGCTCTACCAGCTGGTGGTCATCTTCCCAAGAGCGTGAAAAGATATGATGGAAATAATCCCCAGTAACACTGTCAACAGAGAAGACCATGGCTTTAAACACCATGGCTTGTATTGTACAGCAGTTTCATCACAGCTACTTGACAAGCCACAGTAGATACCAGCCACTCTTGGTGGGAAAGAGTATTGGCTGCTAAAGCAGGAAAAGCCTCCCTGCGTGCTCTGGGTTGTCCAGCTCCTCCGAGGCAGTCGAAGGCTTACAAGGTGGTAGGAGCACCTGCCTCTGGTAGGGGGTATGCCACTCAAGCTGCTTCCCCTTCAGATGAAATGAGGAACCTGCCACCTTAGCGGCAGCTCAAAATTAGGAAAACTGCAGCTCCAAGCAGATGACCAGAGAGTACCTCACGAGAGCTTCAGCTGAACACGACCCTGATTCCCAAACACCACCCATTAAGAAACTCAGCCAATGCTAGGATAATTTCCCATACAGAAGATACTGCTCCACACCTCAGGGGCCATCCCCTGAATCTGCACGCTACTGGACTCAAGCCCATCACTGACCAAAATTTTCCTCCTCTTTCTCCTCCTGCCCACACCACATTTAGCTTATTTCTACTGGAATGATGACATTCCCAACACGAAGACTGAACACTGGCAACTTCCTCAGTAAAAGAACAAATTTCCCCACACCAAAAAGCTACCAGTAAACAGGTTTCAATGACTCAATATACAGACAAAACTTATCCGGCTCAAACCAACAGAAACTTTACATTTCTCTATGTTCAGCACACAATTTTCTATTGATGGCATTAAAATACTAAAATTAACACTGCTAGTTAGAAAAGGCTCCAGGGAGGCCTCACTGCAGCCTTTCAGTACTGAAAGGGAGCTTTTAAAAACGATGGAGAGTGACATTTTACACAAGCAGATCGTGGTAAAACAAGGGGGAACAGTTTTAAAATGAGAGGAGAGATTTAGATTAGATGTTAGGAAGAAATTCTTTACCCAGAGGGTGGTAAGGCTATAGAACAGGCTGCTCAGGAAAATTGTGGATGCCCATCCCTGAAGTGCTCAAAGCCAGATCGGATAGCGCCCTGGGCAACCCATCTAGTGAGAAGCATCCCTGCTGATGGCAGGGGTGGTTGGAATTACAGGATCATTAAGGTCTTTGCCAACCCGTCTATGATTCCATGATAGCTCTTCCATATGAAGATCTCCTCTGCTTTGGTGCAAGTTTTCCTTTGCCTACATTATGTTTAAATCTTGTTGTTTCTTCTTTTTTTTTTTTTTTTTTTTTTTAAGATTAGTTTATTATCCATTCTACAAGCCCCAAGGTAAGAGAAAAGGCAGTAAAAGAGTACCTGTTTGGATTAAAGACCATAATGACAATGGGAAGTCACACACACAGAGGAGGCTCTTTGGTGGTTTGGTTTCCCAAATCAGTTTGGTTTCCCAAACACCAGTTTTGTCACTGGTGTTTTGGTTTCCCTCTCAAATGCAGCTCTCCATGATGTGTTAGAGACATAAAATCCTGTGAGACAAAGCAAGCTGCCCTCCCCTATCTACAGCACCATTAGAAACAGGCATTCCCACCAGCCTGCTTGAAGGTGGAAAGCTGGAAGGAGAAGAGGAGGGAGACAAAGAGGTGCCTGGCACCTTTGTTGGAGGTTCGGAAAACACCGTTTTCTCTCGGGCAGAGAAGGAAGCAAACAGCAAGCGCTGTCCCTCAGCCATGGCAGCACGCACGCACATGCACACGCATTTCCTGCGGCTCCGCGAAAACAATGAAGCGTGGGGAGCTTGCCTCTCGTACGAAACACACACCAGCTATATATAAAATAAGGAAAGCAGCTGCTTCAAAAGCTCAGTCACGCTTTTATCAACAGGGCTTTAATTAGTACCCATCTGCTTCCTGTTTTATACTACAGAACTGACTTTCACCTGTTTCAGCAAAACACCCCCTCCCCCAAATGGAAGTGTGCACACACACATGAACACACACAAAAAGTTCACAAACACCTTATACTTTAGTAATTAACATCTGAAATCCTTGTTCTGAGTGTGTGGGCTATATATAATTGCTTTTTTAAAAAAAACTAGGCTTTGCCAGAGCTATCAGATTTCACAGCCAACACCTTTACATCACACACCTGATATGTTTCAACATTTATTTTAACTCATTGGCACTTGGGGTCCCAAAGAACACTGGAGCTCTGTTGTGCTGGCACTGCACTACAGAGAGGCTGCCCAGAGGGCTTGCAGTGGAAGTGTGGGCTTTTCCTGAGGTCCGTCACACACATGAAAGGATTTAAATAAACAATGGCAAGGCTGATAGTTTGAATCCATTCTTAACTCACCCCATTGTTTGAAGAGAAGAAACAACATGTAGAAGAAAAATATTACTGAGGGAGGAAATAGCTTCACCTTTGAATTTCCTGACATTTTTCCTCCCACGCTTTTCCCCTTCACACATCGATTATTTATTTATTTTGCAGGGAGAAGACAAGTGAAAGTTAAGCACACCAGCACAGCTACGTGCTGCCAGACCTGCCCACCTCTCCTGCACAAAGGAGCTACAAGCACTTGAAAGCTCGCCAGGAGCAAGGTATCCAGAGAGCAAAACAAGAGGAAGCAGTGCACTAGGAGAATGAATTTCTTGCCAGTGACTGAGCAAGGAGCACTTGCCTCCTCCTAGGCACAGCTATGGGAATGGGAAGAGGAGCAAGTGTCAAAAGGAGCTGTATTCATAAGGTCTCTACGTGAATTTTTTGGGTATGCAAAGCCTTCTCAAACTCAAAGTTGCTCATCACAGAAAAGAGCTTTTCTTAGCACACCTTTAGCATCAGCCACCACCTACAATGCTTATTTTGCCAAAATAAACCTGGCAACCACACGACTCATGCTCCAGTTTTGGAGTGGGAGGAGATTATTCTCTCTTTACAGTTAGAAACCTCATCTGCAACAGCTTTCCCAGATGCACAAAGCTGACCTAACTCAATTGGAGTTTTCTTCCATAGCATCTTGGAGGTGATTCCTGAGTTTTTGGATCTGTCTGTCTGCAGGGTTCATGAGATTCACCAAAGATGGAAAAGTAAGAAAAAGTCATTCCAGTAAACAAAATTGCAGCAGTTATCCATTTGATGTAGTTATTTGTGGTGGTAGCAAGAGCAACCAGCCTACAACATATTCCTGTGCCCCCTGTATCCTCACCCAAGGGGAGATCACAGTGCTGGCAACACCAGAAAGGGCAACACTAACACCAAACACTTGATTATAAGACTCGGTATACATGAGACCCTACAAAAAAATGAGGAGAGACAATTTACAAGGTTTCATAGTGACAGGACAAAGGGGAACAGCTCCAAAGTGACTGAAAGTGGATTTAGATTAGATATTAGGAAGAAATTCTTTAACTGTGAGGGCAGTGTGGCACTGAACAGGTTTCTCAAAGAAGTTGTGGATGCCTCATCCCTGGCAGTGTTTGAGGCCAGGCTGGATGAGGCTCTGAGCAAGCTGGTCTAGTGGAATGTGTCCCTGACCATATCTGGGGATTTGGAACTAGACAATCTTTATGGTCCGTTCCAACCCAAACCATTCTATGATTCTGAATGGGCACACTAAGAAATGTATTTGTAGCATACTGCAATTTGTTATTGACACAGCACACCAAAGTACCATCTAACTCTGTATACATGAAGAGATTTGTGCAGCATCACATGAATCTGAAAAAGAATAAGAATTGCCATTCAAAAGTAAAGACCAAACTTTATTCCTAAATCTCCAACTTCTGATAGGTCTCAGCAACTCTTCTACTACCTCACTGTCTAGCAAAAGCAGGATTTTGTACACACACTAAGGGAGGTATTAGTGAAGAGAATGAACTCTGTTTCTAGAGGGAAAAATTCAAATGAAAACACACAGGCGCCCAATCACAATTAATGCTCTGAGCACGTGAAATAGGTGAGAAGGGATGGAACAAAGTGAGCAGCAAATGTACAAAGTCAAAACACTTCTCAGAAAAGTAAAGGTGGCTCACTTCTAACTCAATAGCTTCAAGGACAGAAAAAACAGATGCACTAATCTCTTGGGTTGTGTTTCATTTTGTTGTTTAATTTATAGACTTTATTAACTGGTAAGTCTGAATAATCTTTTTTTTTCTTTAAAAAAGGGGGAAAAAATTCTTAACCTTGTGTTTTCACCTAGAAGACTACACCACCCCTTAGATATTTTTCCAGGATATCTCAAGCAACATATTACAAAACTTCATCCAGGACTGAAACAACAGATTGTCTCAAGAGCAAATGACAAAATATTTGTACCAGAAATCCTGGCAACATTGCATGCAGATGGGTTTCTGAAAAATGGGGTTCCAAGAATAAGTCACCCATGGTTCCAAAAATAAGAGTTAAATTCAAACAAAAACTCGATGTTCACTTTGCAGGGTACTGCAGGCCCTCTCAGGGTCCCACCCTTGCCACACACAAGACACTTGCTAACCACAAGCCTCTGAAGTCTGAGCTTCAGCTAAACACACGAGGCTGGGGAAATGCAACCAAGGTCAACGTCCTGGATGCATAACCCAGAAATTACACACTACTGGGGGGGTGGTCAGCCACCCCACTGCCCATGGACTTTGATCTGAGTATCGGGGCAGCCCCAAAATCCACGGCCACCATCTGTAAGGGTCTGAGCTGCGGCAGGAGAGAGATCATCCTATCTGCAGGGCCAGGAACACCTCTGCCTGCAGCTGGAATGTGGGCATGCCGGTTGGGTCTCTCAGCCTGCCAAGGCACAGCTCAGACGGTCTCCAAAAGCCTGACCCTGCCCGAAGCACCAGGGGAGCCCATGTGTGCGCAGGCACAGAGACGCGTCACGCTTCAGCGGGGGGCACCGGAGCGCGGCCGCACCACGGCAGAAACAGACGTCTGAGACCGCTCTCACAAACAGCGATGGAGAAACCTAAAACCTGCACCTTATTGCTCCACCTCGCCTGTCATAAGGGGAATCAAAAGCAAAGTTCATTGGAAGGCAGTGACCTTTTCTAAGTGATTCCTGGGCTTTGAGACACACTGCTTTCACACTGCATTTTTGGTTTTCATAAACTTACTCAGACAGACAACCATGTTTACTGCATTTTTTTGTTGTTTTTATGGTCAATACATACTGACCTGATAGGGAATCCAAGGATATTCTGCACTGAGAGGAAGAAAAGAGATCCTTGATTTAAAAGACATATTTAGTCAATACATTTCAGATCCATGCAATCTAGGGCCTTCAACAAACTTTCCATCACAGCTTGTCTTCCTTAGCAATGGCCAATCTCATACAGACAAATACTGTTCATAAAGGCTATGCAAAACTAGTGGTGTTTGACAAGAGGCAGGCACGCATTAACAGTTCCAGCCTAAGACAAGAAAGCTAATATATTGTTTTTTAAATTCGGCACCCATCCGAGACCAAACTTTTCCGTTAAGATGACTAAACAACTGGTTTGAAGTGATTTGCATAAAGGACTAAAAAAATGTAATATGGATATGGGGGAAGGAGAAGTGAAACAAGAATGGGATAATGACATTTCATGATAACAGAGAGCATTACAGTCTGGTGCACATAAGAAAACAGTGTCCTTCCTTTCCTTTCTTCCCCTCCACATTTCTCTCTCTATATAAAATTAACAAAACTCTTTCTTTAGGCGAAAGAATCAGGGCTTAAACTTGAAGCTCAGTTGAACACAACAGTCCAAAGGAATATGATAAGGGGAATAGAAAACAAATTCAGAACCTCATAACATCACCAGATTAAATACACATATATATTCTTGGTTATAATAATTACAAAGCCACACTGAAGTTTGTTCATTCTTTGACATAGCATAAACTTCCAACTTATAATCTTGAGTTTTCCAGAAAAATCAAAGCTGTTGGTGTTACCAGAGCAGCCATGTAGAGTATACGCAATTCTCAACATAGAATTAGTTCAAATGGCAATTACATTAAAACTTACTTTCTGAACCCCAAAAAGCAAACAAGTCATCAAGCTGATGACTTTAGAAATTCAACCACATCCCTGGCTCTCCATCACATTTGTCTTACTTCAATCAAATACATTTACTTGTGTTAGACAGTCACGTGCCATTTTTGTTGCCTCAACACATTTAAGAATTTTTTAAGCCACGGTGCAAATTTATCTTAAAAAAAAGACACACACAGGAAGGCTTGAATTAATGCTCATCCAAGGTATATTTGTCTTGAGCAGGTCAACTCACAGGGCATCCGAGCATTGCAAGAAGAACAAAAAAACTAACGAGAACAAACAGAGTTCTTAGAAATTCCAGCTTTTTAAAAATACTAAGTATATTAAAACTACAATTTCAGAGCCATCAGTGTGACAGCAATCTCAGCGATGAAACACTACTAATCCTCAATTCAGTTATTCCATAATGGAGAGCACCCCTTAAAAAAGGGCTCAGATATTCAAAGCCAGCCTTTAATTGCTGCTCTGTCCCTACGACTGCTAATGTATCCCAAAGTTTGATGTACTGCTAGTAAAACTCCTAAGCACAGCTGTGATGAGACTACTTTCTGCATCCAATTATAAAGTTAATTTTATTTTTAAATGGATTCATTTAACTTCAGTGTCACTTCTGTACTATCTCAATTGTGGCAAGAACACGCTTCTGCTTTAGGCCACAGACATTATAAGAATGAAAAATAACTCTCTGTATTAATGCATCAAAACCTCTCACTTCTTTCTGTATAGCAATGTTACCTATGTAACACCTCTCAAAAAGGGGGAAAAGCATGTCCTAGAAATTTTATAACAGCAGTCACTGGACTCACAGCCACCTAATCTTGCCAGCTGGTGGCTGCTTTGTAATACAAACACAACCACAGACAGGGTAACACCACTGGTGCCCAGATTAGGCTGGTCATTTCACCAAAGCCAACAGGACCACACCAACCCACCAGCAGCTACATCACTTCTCCCTGCCTCCAACCCAACCACTGGCAGCTTCTTGCCACCACAAGTACAAGGATGATTTGGGCAGTGTATTGCCCAAAAACCAGGCATGAAGTACACTGAAGTAGAGACACAGGGAGTTAAGCCAAAATCCCCAGTAACCAAACTTGTTCCAGTTTACTTTCTGTGGGCTTCATCTGGTTGATCTTTCTTGACAACTTTGCCTAAACTGATGCGGTTTTGCCAAAAACAAGTCACCCCACAACTGTTACCTCCACATGCAAACCAAGCCCAAGCTATTTAAGAGTTCAGACCTTTTTATTTAATAAAGCTCAGCTTAACAAGACTACTAAGGATTTTTCTGTTGTCTCCTTTTATGTTTTCATAAAAGAAAAATTAAAGTTCACCTACACAACAAATCAGATCTCAACATCATAGATCCACCATCATTTTCGTGTGTTGTGGATTATCCTGTCAACCCAGGGACTGCATCCCATTCTAGAAGGATGAAAATCTAGGATTTCCCTCTTTCTGCAGAGGAGGGAAACCAGCAGCCTCAGTCAAAATGACACAGCAGAATACAGGAACAGACAACCAGTGATATAGGAGCAATGTGACATTGAATCAATGAGGGAGCATTCATCTGCAAGGGAGTAGCTTGAGCACATAAGCAGCCCAGCCTTTCACCAAGGCCTTTAAAACACTAAAAAGAGCTGAAAAAGGCTTTTAAATGAGGAAAATGTAGCAGTCTTGTAGAAGGTTTCTCTTCAACAGGAGACCACTGAAATAGGTTTTGTACAGGTGCATCAAGCAGGCAACAGAAACAGATGCTGCAGGCACACTAGAGCCTAGTGTGAACAACACAGGAGTAAAAGTGGAAGGATAAACAACAGTGGCTTTAGTGAGGCCTGAAAGTGAATATGAGCCATTCAGGTCAGACGTGACAGACAGGGCAGGGTGGAGGAGGTGGTTAGGACGGATGCGGCATGGCCCAGTTAGGGATTTGGGGTGTTAACTCTGCAACCACACTGTGAATGGATACAAGCATGGTGCTTTTCTCATGGTTAGAGGCAGAGTTCAAGCATAAGGCAGCTTCTTACTTCTCAACAGTGATCTCCAGTTTGTTTGAAATCTGCTTCATATTCTTTAGCAAAATTGAAAGCAGTCATCTGCTTTCATAAAAGCACCTCACCAGGTCTCCAGCACTATCTCCACTTTTCCCTAGGGGATCACCCAACGTTTTAAGAAAAGAAACTCCTTTATTACTGTGATCACGGCCAAGTAGTGGCAAAAGTTGCTTAGAGAGGCTGTGGAGCCTCCACCCTTGGAGATATTCAGAACCCAGCTGGATCTGTTCCTGAGCATAGCCTCAGCAGATCCAGCTGTGGACAAGGGCCTGAACTACACAATCTCCCAGAGGTACCCTCCTGCCTCCATTACCCTTTAATTCTGTGGTGTCTCTCTTAGCTTGTCTCCACTGCTGGTTGTCTTATACAGCCTGGAGGCCCTACACTGCCACGGGAGGAATGGCCATTTACCCTGTCTTAAACATCACTTTGACCCATACTGCCTTTCTGCTCTTTCAACAACTTGGCCCACAGCAATTCCAAAGGAATTGCACTCTCTGTATTTTACAAAAAGCATAAAATATTTTCAAATATTGAATGGAAGATTACAAGCGACCTCAAGTTCCCAAACCACCTTGGACACTGACTCATCACTGTTGGAACTTTCCAAAACCATGTCACTGCTGCTCCAGTGTACTCTATCCACCCCTTGAAACAGAGCTGGCACAGCACAACTTTGGTTTACACTGCTCTGGAGCAGGTTTTGGTGAGACAGTGGAATTTCCCTGTAGAATGTAGTATAGAAATAATGACTTCTCTCTAGAGAACAGGATGGATTGAAGAACAGATGGGTTAAGGAGATATTACTGTTTCTCTGCTTTGGAAAACAAAGTTCAGATGCAGTCACTGCAAGCTGTATTTCAGCTACTGTATGTTTAAATCACCCTTAACAGGCCTAGAGCATGCATTTGAGGAGCTCTGCTCAAAACTGCAACAAGCCTCTCCCCGCTCCCTCTGCGCCCCCAGGGACATCCATCAGCCATAAGGCTACTCCAAAAGGATCTGTGGTGTCCAACTCTTCCAGCTTCAGCCTGCAAGGATGGTGTTGGGGGGCATCTAGAGGCTGGGTGGCAATGCTCATGTACTCTGGAGCTGCAGGACAGCTTTATGGTTAAAAGAGACTCTCATTCTGACAAAAAAAAAAAAAAAAAAAAAAAAAAAAAAAAAAAAGACTGCAGAGAAAGGAATACACAGGTCAAAAAGATAATTAAGTCAGTGGCAAAGCAACTAGTGCTTTCAGTAAGGGAAGGTCACCTAAAACTGTATCAAAGATTGCAAGTATTAATATTCTTGATGTTTATACTTATAAATTTTTATTGGCCAGTGAAATTCTCTCTCCTGAAGAAATTATACAGGCAGAACAAACACAATTATTACAAAGTAATATCCATCAATAAAGACAGCTAAGCAGTTTCCTTGAAATTAATTTGCATTAAGCATTCCAAATTCCATTTATTTTTCTGAAGAAAATATTCAGTATAAATTCTAATTCGTTTTCAGCTCATTACCTCCTGATGCATTCAAATGCCATCGACAAAGACAAGAAAGAAGAAGTATCATCTCCTTCTCTCATTTATCATTATGGAAGTTTGGTACAAAGTCTGTCTTTACAGAAAAGAAAAAAAAAAAGAAAGAGGAAGAAAAAAGGAAGAGGAATCAAATGCCACAAGCAGTCCCCCAGAACACAACACGATTCTTAATGAAAAAAATGCAAATAGCTGTCCTAGTAGACAACCTTCACAATGGACTAATTTATTATTTTTAAAACAAGAGCATAGGAGAGGAAAAAAAATTCAGCAGTGAAATGAATCTCTATATCTTTTTGATGAACCACAGCTAAGACTGTGCAGTATTGCTACAGATTTCTGAAAGAAAATTCCAAGCATGTACACAAAAATCAGACTATTTTGATTTTTTGCCAAACAGGCTACCTTCCAAGAATAAAAGTGTGGGAAAAAATGCTAGTACAGTGACAGAACAACATCCTTACTTCTCACTCCTAAAAAAGAGACAATCTGAAGATTAAATGAAAAGGTTGACAACTACTTTGTGGATCTTAGGCTCAAGTATTCCAAGAACCAAGGTGCGATAAATAAGTGATGTCATCCGGAGAAAGGGGATGAAAAGATGAAAAAGAGTGCCTAAAAAAGCACCAGGATTTTCCTGAGTGTTTATCAGTGGCAAAAACTAGACGTAGTCAAATTTATTAGTAAAGGCATTTTTCTGTTAATTACTCGGAGAGAAAAAGTACTGATAAACTTGAAACCATTGTTTCATTGCCAAGCTTTTTTTTTTTCTTGTGGAGAGGGTCTGATAAATTTACTCCTCCTGTACTGGTTTTTTTTTTTCCTATGGTCAATGCAGAGACATCTTTAACATGCAAACTATGTAGGTTCCACCAACCTACACTAAACGTTTCTAAGTGTAATCAAATTAACATGGTCTCAAGCATATCAAGTCCATAAATTTTGAGTCTGCTATAAAGCAAGAGGCACTTAATGCAAGTTTCTGTTTGTAAGGATCCGGGCAGTACTCGATGGTGTAAACACGGCCACCTGTCTCTCTCTAGAGCCTTCACGTACAGCGCGAGAGCCAGTGTGAACATTTGTTCGCCTAAAACGCTCGGCATATGGGTGAACTGACAATTTAATAATATCTTGATAAGGATGCTGCCAGATTTTTGGCGGGAGATAAGCATGTTTTATCGTTAAATATTTGTACTGCAGTAGCACCCAGAGACCTTGAGCAGAAAGGGCCTCATTCTGCCAGAAGCAGAGGGTAACCGAGTCAGTGACCCACAGAGCTGACAACCCAGGACAGCCAGGCTGCAAAAAAAAAGACTGAGTAGTGTATGTACCACATGGACTATGCTGAAAATAAGTCTTCCTCCCAATTCACCTACACTTAACCTATCTACTAAGGCTTCTCCTACAAGTCATAATTGATCCTCCTCAAATTGGGAGGATCTACTCTGCAGCAACTTCCCACCACGCTGAGAAACCACAGTGACATTCATGGGGGAGAAGACTTGTTTATCTCTGAAAACCAGGATTTTGAGGCAAAATCCAAGTGTGCATTAGTTTTCTGGACAGAACAGCTAAAGGCTTCATTAACAGCACCACACATTAAAGTTTTGCTCCCCACACAGTTTCCTTTGAAGAGCTGCATGTAAACATTGCTCCTCCATTGCAGATCATTCCATCTGCCAAATTTATCGTTTATTCTTACCCGTGATCCAGCAAAAATCACTCTTCCTACCTAGGACTCCATGAATACTTTTTTTGTTGATTTCGGAATATCTTCTATCCTTAACAACCGAGTGAATAGAGGAAACGGATTATGCACAAAATCAAGTCTTGGGGTACCTTCACTCCATTCACTCTGCTAATGCCGAGATAGTTACATAGACATTACCAGAAGTTGTTTCCCCAAGGTGCCCTTCAAACCTAGCGGCAACCTCATAAAAACAGAAAACAATCCCCTGTATGCCACAGCTGTCTAAATCTTATCCTTCAACCAATATTTCCTACTCAGTCACCTCCTATAACAAATGGGCTTTTTTAAACCATGCATTGGAAGAATCAAAATTACTACGACCCCTGGTACAGAGAAAACGAGAGAAACAGAAGTTTCTATTTAGAAAGAAAATGTATATATAGAAACTAAGCAGTAAGACTACAACAATAGAAGACCTCATCACAAGCAGAAACGTCTCATGTCTGATTCACCTTAGCCTTTGGACAATAGTACAACACATTTGCTTCAGCTTTAAAACCACCTGATGAAAATAACTGCTGCAGAAATAGGATTTGAGCACATAGGTGCATCTGCCTCTGCAGCAGCACCATTATTTGTGTTTTGGCCATTTTACACAGTTCTGTTTTTTTAAACATAGACACGTCATACACAAATTAGCAAAAGAAACACTACTTTTTAAATATTTAATTTTATATGTAGGTATAATACATATATGTATTTCCTTATGTATGTTTGTATATTTATAATCCTTACATGTTAAGATGAGGCAACCCTCGTGTTAATGTAATGTAAGATGAAGCAGTCTTAAGTTGCACAACAGCTGGTAACACCTCCTTTTCCATAGCTCCACTCCCAAAGGAATAAGCAGAAGCAGGCTCACATAACTTACTTTCATCCAAGGCTCATACCAACACACAAATTCTTGAATATTTTTGCCTGGCATGTGTTTTCAATTGCTTTTTGTGTATCACATTTGCCCCGACTTCATGTTTAACAAGAGGTTTAACTTAAATAACCCCTAATATTTTAATGTGCCTTTACAAGCCCCATTCACAGCTGACAGTGAACTCTGTCCTTACTGCTATTTGCAGACATGTCTGCACATGCAAGGTAGCCTCACTCTGCCTTTTTATTTCTAGGACTTGTGGTAGTATGCAAAAGACATCATCTCCAAGAAGGCTTGCAATGATTTTAGTGAAAGTCGCTCTAAAAACCAGAGAGCCTTACTGTATTTTTTTAGGATAGTCAGTGAGATTCACATTTTTATTTAATAACTTTTTTGTTTCTGCCTCTTAGCAAGAAGTATGACTGAAAACTTCAACAGCAGCAAGTACCTTCTTGATGATGATTCTTAGCTTGCAAAATTTAACAAGTAATTTATGCACACAAATAACAATAATACTACATCATACTTTAGGAGCCCGATGTGACAGCAGTAGCATTATTTCTTATTAATTTAATTTAACATGACAAATTAAAAAATGAAAACGTAGTATTTATGAAGATATATGCACACTTTGAAAATTCAGTGCTCCAGTTATCCATCTAATTTAAGTCAAAGGTACATGCTTTCAGCAAAATAAATTCAAAACCCTTGCTTGAGTGGGAGGGATGCATGTCTTCATCTCGAACTTTATTTACAATAGATCCTACGCTGGAGCAGAAGGATCTTAGGCCTTAATCCCAGAAGACCATTTCTATATTCTGAAATTCACTTTTAAAACATGATTTGACTGTGGTTGGGTAATGAAAAGAGCCTGCAGGCAGTGCTAAGCGCATTCATATTAATTGGTTTTAATCCTGACATTAGGCCTGACAGGTCAAATACTCCCTGTTCTTGCCAGCTACATCTCATGGATCCCCTGCCATGGGGAACTGCCTGCCTACTCCCAGTACATCCTCCTTGTCAGAGGGTAAGAACGCACAGCTTTCCCTGGACAGACAGCAATACTAAGGGGGGAGAAATCCTTTTACAACCGGAGCTCCTCCCCACTCCTTCCTCCCTGCCTTCACTATCATTGTGCTGTAAAACAAACTGGAAGGGAGATGTCGGGATAACAATCACAGGAAGAGGGTTTGTGACAGCCTGGCCGCAGAGTTACGGTGCCCCGAGATGGGAGGGCAAAGGTTCATGCAGGAAACGATGCGGAGACCAGGACCCTGCCCCACTGGCAACAGGCCACTCAGGGCTACAGGAAATGTATTTTGCTTGTTACCATTTTAAAGAGCCACTGTACAGTACAGGCTGCAGGATGTTTGCATTTACAAAAGATCTCGAGGATTTGCGCTTAGGGAAGCCCACTGTGCGTGGCTCTGCACTGCAGCACAGCTCGCAGCACGCTCCGCGGCATTTGAGCGCCGCACAAGGAATTGTAGCATCTCTCTCACTCGAGTTGGGAAAAATTTCAGCACCTCATCCCAGAAATGAAGGACTTCTCTGGATCCCAAGATGCCTTCCAACAGTGGCAACAAGTTAGCCTGTTAAAAAAAAATCATCTGCCAAACCAAAACACAGACTTGCGGCTTCCAAGGGACTGGGGTGCATTTGAGAACTGGTGCAGCTTCCAACACCACTAAACACTGACTACAACAGAAATCACGCACTAAGGAACTAAGAAGAGTCTTTGAAAAATAAGTATGTTTATTTTAGATGATTCAGAGCACTGTGTGCTCTAAGGTAAAAAACTCCCTGTAAAAGGATTTCAGATTACACTAAACCAAGTTATACTCCCTTCTTTCTAGCGACTCCCCCCTCACCTTCTGCTGGAGGAGAAACAACAACATCACATGCTGCGCTGCAGGTCTGTGACAGGATAGATGTTCGTAAACACTCGGTCATGTGTCTATCCTGTTTGCCGTGTTTGTAACTTCATGCCATTTATTTATATGTTTTGGAATTCCAATATAAACAGAAGTTTAAGATCCCCTAAAAGCTGCCCATTCTGGCAATACCTGATTTTCTAATTTGTTTACCTAGATATATATACACTGAATAAAATACAACTTTCACTGGTGTTTCTCTACCCCATTTCAGTCGAAATTCCCATTTGGCCATTTGCAGCAGAACACTGGGCTTTGGCTGTGCATATTCTCATACAGCTTCCCTTATATTTCACAGCCCCACTAGTGTGTTACTGCAGCCAGCGACTCCAAGGCTGTTTTTTGAACTCAGCCTCCCCACATAAATGCCTCTTTTAGAAGCTCTAGCCTGGCACCAATTTCATGCTGATGCATGTGATAGAGGCCAAAGTCTCAAAGCTATAAAACCCGGCAAGTTCAATCACCCACGGGAGCATGAGGCACAGCGTTCTGCCCACACACTGCTGTGGAAAAAAGCATACCCAGACGTCCTGATCCGATTAGCAATTCTGGCACCAAATCCTCACCCAGACGAAATACGTGTGACTGATACTTGCCTAGGACCAGCTCAAGGTTTCTCAACAGCGTAGGCAAAACTGAATCTGGTGGCATTACCAGATTCATAAGTGGGAAGCTGAGAACAGGCCCAAAAAGGTGTTTCCCACTCCCTGCAGCGTGACCTCCATCCATCCATCCATCTACCTCATACACACTCCCACTGCAGCACACCCATCCTCTATCTTCTCAAAGCCAGACTCAACTAACCAGATCCATCCAAGTCTCATTCCTTCTACAAAAGCTGTTAATCCTTCACCTTGTTGTGCTGCAATCCTTAATCATGGTCAGGCAAATTTCAGGCTGCTGCTGCAAAAAAGAAACCAGGCAGGGGGATTCTTTGCCTTGGGGAAAGGAGGCAGTAGAATGGGGCAAAAGGACAGAGACTGAGGGTCAGGCTTTCTTCTTTCACTGCAGTTCTATAAGGCTAGAGTGATGACTGACGCTGCTGAGGAGGGCTTCCCTCCCACAGAAAGGTGGACTGGTCCTCCCAGTGTAGCAGTGAGCTGTATGAAGGGGAAGTAAAATAAGCCATCTGGGCACCACGTCAGTCCTTGCAGCCTCTGGTCCAAGCAGCACTGGCAGCTGTCACCCTGCCAGCTTTACACACTCCATAACATTCCCTGACACCCTCACATGACGGGCACAAGGGCTGGAGTTCAAGGGTGCAGGGAGGTGTCTTTGCCCCAGCTCTGCAGGAACCATCATTAGAAGAAGGTCCATTCTCCATAGGTGTAAAGAAAGATGCCATGCAGAACGTCTTTCTGGGAGCAGCTATTTTGTAACAGAAGGAAGGTAAAAGGAATACTGTAAAAAGGAAGAATAAACCATTTTGAATTTTAAAAAAACAAAAGGTATGTGACCCAGCTGTACAAAAGCAATGGAGAGCAAGAAAAACTGTGTGTGCAGGTAATGCACTCTAAAAATAAAGATTATTTCCATCTCTCAGAAAGGAAGAAGATTCAAAACCACACCTAAATACTTCCAACAACGCAACAGCTTAAAACTTCTTTGCTGCCTTCTCTGATTTTCCATGGTTATTACCTTGGGATGCAGGGCCTTCTTGGCCAGATATTTAGTGGTAGGTTCACAAAAGAAGCAATGGCTCAAAGAAATGAGATGAGCAGAGACCCAAAGGCAGTAATGATCACACCATAGTTTCTGACATACTATGGAATGGGTTTTCTCTGCACTGTGAGCCTATTATCATTTTTTAAATGAAATAACATGCTTCCTAGAAAGACCCTTGCTATTAAATATTTCAGATAGCTACCACAAAAAGGCTCTAGCGGAATATTTCTCACAGAAGTTTTTTAGTGTCTATGTAGGTAGAGCAAATTTAGAAGTTGTCCAATTATAAGTACTTGCTCTTCAAGGAAAAAAATCTAATTTTTACTAGTGCACGTTCTCAAGTTTTTCTCAGAAATTTAGAATAAAATATACACATATATCCAGCCGGAGCTTTTCAACAAAAATTCTTACTGTAAAGCAAATGACGAAGGAAGCACACATACTTGAGCTTAATACAAATCCAGCTTGATAAATTGATGGAAATATGGGGTTAGTAGGATTTAATTCATTCTTGGCCTTAAACCAGTCTTTGATAACAAGTGTGAAGCTAATAACACTAAATTACTGTAGTAGAAGGATGCTTGGCGTGTGTAGAGGTAATCACCTGTACATTCCTGGTTTATGATTACAAAGATGCTCATTATCCAGCACTGTGCATGTAAGGGGACATGTAACCACCATATGTTTCTTTACTAACCTCGATGTAAGTGTCTAGAATTTAGTCCTGCAACTCTCATTTTTATGTCATCACTTTTACTCACACGTACAGTTACATCTTTTCCATTTCATAAATAATTATTTGCCTGATCTTTTTAAGTTTAAAGGAAAGTAGGAAGCAGAAAACCCTCTCAGCTGGACACCTGGCTTGCCTAAAAAAAGGCTTGTGTTAGCCAAGATCTAATGCAGGGCTACCACCAGACCAAGTAACAACCACAGAGAAAATACATAGTACTTTGACAACACAAAAATTTCACTTTAAAAAGCCACCTTGTAACTCCCAAGGAAAAGCTACTTATACCTTCTCTGTTCATAGACATACAAAGGTAATTCCTACTTTAAATTATCAGGCAGCTCTTCTACTTACACAGTCACATGGCCCCAACAAAAGCACCAATTGACTACAATCCTATCTCCAAACCTGCTACCTATCCCTCCACAGCTCTCCTAGGAGCTCCAGGGCCATTCACACGTTAAGCCCATTCTGGGAGAAGCTCTCTGGTTCTGCAAACAACATAGTTAAAGTCTGTTCAAAACCTAGGCTTTCCAGGTTTCCTTTGAACTCAAGTTCAGGCCAGATTGAAAAGAAAAACAAAAACTAGTCATTAAAGGAACATGGTCTACACAATAAATAAGGGGTTCATAATATAAATTTACCCTTGAACTTACATTGTCTTTCAACTTCTGTATTTTTCACAACATCTTTACCTACTTTTCAGATTAGATATGCCTGGTTTTTAGCCTAGAATCTTGTATTTCCTCTGCATCTTGGAAGACCTGGGCATACCCATGACAGCTGACAAGTCTACAGAAAACCAGGTACAATTTTGAATACTTGGATGATTTAAGGACAGCTACACTGGTTGAATACTTTAGTTTTTTCTAAATGCAAATATGCAAGCATTTATGAAGATGCAGTTTAACATATAGACAAGCACGTTATAAAGCCTGGCATTATCATTTACATACTAAGAAAACTGCATGTTCACCATCAGATTTTTTTTCCCAGGTCGTCCATGCCTTCAGCCATTATACATTCTTTACACACCCTGGAGCTTCAGCACAGCTAGTGAAATTCCTGGGCTCCTACAATGAACTGCCTGTAAGCCCAATTTGGCCATTTCCAAGGAGCCTGAAGCCATGAGACTCTGTCTCAAAGTTCTAAACTGTGTGCTTTCTTACATCCTGATTATGACAACACATTAAATAACACACACTCTCTAAAGGTGATCTAAACACAAAAGCAAAATTTGCTACACAAACAGTTTTTAGAAGCAGTTTTTGTGATCACCTCCTCAAATCACTCTGCACAGCTAAGTGGGCAACCTGCACTGGTAAAGAAACCAATTATTCTGACTCTCATCAAGTATCAGATTTTGAATAGATTCAATGTTACAAGACAGAAATGCCACCACACTGGTGTACTTTCTGAGCAACCAGAGAGGGAAGAGACAAAACAATAAAATATGTGTTGAATAGAGGAGCAGGCTTCAGAAAGACAATGATGAGTAGTCCCTGTAGCAAGAAAAGGTGAGTATATGAATCTAAAGGGCAGTTGGGAGAAGAAATGGCAAAAAGTTAGCTCTAACATGTAGAGAGTGAGTCACGGACTCTTGATACAATATTTGTACTTAAACATGTACTCTGTATCTGGGAACAAAAAGATTATACATATTATACAAAAGATTAACTCAACAGTGAACCTCAGGATAAGCTTAACTCTGAGGTTAACTTCTCCATCATCCTCATAAAAAAGCAATTCAACTCTTATGCACCCTGCAGAAAATCAAGAGTCCAAGATCTTCAGCTTTTGCCTGCAGTTTGTCTCTTGCAAGTAACTTTTGCATGGGCACATCTGAATCACACTCATTTGTCACCCTCTGACAAAAATCAAGTCAACACAAGGGTCTACCAGCAATGCAGCTCAGGGAACATTCAGCCAGATTTCAGATTGAACCAAATCACCAGCATAAACCAACCTACAGAATCGCCAGTGACCTCCACTCTCAGGAGCACAAGACCTCAAGTCTCTGCTATTGGAGGAAAGAGTAATGAAATACTGGCAGAGCTCCTGTGTGTGGAAGGAGCTGCAGTACTCACCTGCAAGCAGGACTGGTCCCTCTCACTGAGTAAGCCAGCCTTTCTCCCAGCATGGGGAGATGAGGCTGTTTGAACACCAATGCCCAGAGGGCAGGGCACTGGCTACACTCTCATTTTAGAAGACTGTCAAAGCAGACATGATTTTCTGACCTAGCTTCCTACTTTTCTGATTTACTCTGTACATCTGTGGGTTTGAGACTAGAGACACCCAGCCATGGGTTGCCTTCTGTGTTGCTTATCAAAGAGCAAGAGACCACTGTGCTTAAATAGCTACATGAGAGGAGTCTTAGCTCATCCACTAAAGAGGATCTCAATATTCCCTTCTAAGTCATCTTTCAACACCTAGATATCTCATATGGCCCTGAATTTCAGGGCCATGTGAGATGCCCTCATTTACCAGTAAATGCAATAAACAGGCTCTTACTGAAAAAGTACAGTACAAGATGATGTCACACATCATAGGAAAAGGAGCATTTTAGGAGTTGGCTTGGCCAATCAAACCCAGATTCTGGTTATTTTTCTTCCCAGGACATACACAAGCATCAAAGACGATAGAATATATGCTTTTACAAATGCAAAGAGCGAAAGCCAGGACTTACCATCCAAAAATTAAGCCAAGCATTTCTCAGGCTATGCACAAGTGCAAGGTTAAAGCCACACACTTGATGGCAAAATACAGTCACCTCTAAGGTGCCACGAAGCAGCGACTTTGCTTCAACACCACAGGATTGTTTACAAGAAGGGAAATGAAGCTCAACTTCTCCAGCTGAAGCTGCAGAGGAATTCAAGGCAGCCAGAAAGTAATTATTCAGCTGGAGTTTGGCCAGGACACTGGAGTTAGCACTGCTGTTCCCAAAGACTGTGTCAGGGGACTATGCAGTGACCACCAGCACTGTCTACTGTCATCAACGCTGCTTCCCACAGAACCCAGGTTCTCCTTGGAAAGCTCTCATTTCTGGATTGAGCAAGCCCAGCCCCAGTCAGTTCGGGAACAATGCAGGACAAGGAGGAAGGGTGAGAAGTGTAACTATTAGTGTCACTTTCATGAGCAGTAAATTTTACATGGATTAAAGGGATGAAATCTTTATATATAGCAAAAAGGATAATTATAATGAAGGCATCTGTCTAGCTGGCACCACCTACAGCAAAACCTGCAAGCAGTAATTGTACAATAACAACGTGATGTTTAGTGTGAGGTTTAGGACATTCTGCCAGAAAACCTAAAGTATCCAGGTTGTAAAACAGTGTAATAAGTAGGTAATCCCCAGCCTGGCGTCCAAGTTACTGCCCTAACCTGTTCCTTATGATTATAAAATGTCTCAGTGTCAGCAGGTTCACTGTGAGTCAGAGCTGAAATAATAAATGGCTTATTCTCCATCCTGATGGAGGAAATACATCACGGCTCATTGTGGCTCACTTACTGAGGCTTTTTTTTTTTCAAACAGGAAAATGTAAAAATAACCAACTCATTCTGCCTTATTGCACTTTATTTTTGATTAACAAGGCCCTTATTACAATCAAATTAGAAAAGAGAAAACAGCATGTTTTCAATATGGCCTGCAAAAACAATACCTTAGGAAAAAACATCGAAGAAAAGTACTGCACAAACGTCTGAAGAACACAAAATTTGACAAATACTCTCTTTGCCAAAGTGATTCCAACACTTGGCTCCTGTAAACAACAGGTTGCCTGAGCTGAGGTAAAGGTCTAGGTGGTAACCTTGAGGCACTTCTGCTCCCAAAAAGCTGTCTTTAGTCAGGTCCCCGTGTTCACAACATGATGACAACTCAAGTGGTGTGTTTGCACACTCAGGACCTCTAGCTGTGAACTCCAGAAGAAAGGTGCCATCTCTTGCTTTGCACATTGTTGGCAAGCAAACAGTGCCCTTCTTCTGTCAGGTCTGCCCCAACACTCCACATAAACCACACAAAATGTCCCCCTTGAAAGCTCTTAAGAGACGCAGCAACTCAAAAAAACTCATCCTTAGCACAGAAATATATAACAGCAGGAGTATTGTAAGCAAGGTGCAATCCTTTACACTATTTGCAAACTGAAAGAACAGTAACAAGTGGAAAAAAATAAGCATCATTATTTTATGGACTTAGACAAAAAGTACAGATATATTAAGATGATTATTTCAAGCCCGAATTTGGAGTACATGTATTTTTATACACACACAGAATAGCCTACATACATAGAATAGTTAAAACAACAGATAATATATAAAAACTAGAACAATATAGAAAAATCTATAAGCAAATCAATACATTTTTAAGTAACACCCATTCTCAAAAAAGAAATCAAAGTAGCTATATTAGGAGAAAGTACAAATAGAGAGCATTTTCAGAAGTTATTAAAGGAAAAAATGGGAGTGAATATCACAAAGACAGCCCTAACTGTTTTCAGAGAAATATCTGTCCGAAAACATTGCAAGTTCTAGGACTCTGCATATTTGAAAGACATAATAATTGACATTAGACTTACAAAGACTACAAAACTCTTCAAATTAGAAGAACATGCACTAAGAACATAGAATTTCTCCAATATTTTACTGGAGAGGAAAAAAATCCTCACATTTTTCTGCATTATATGTAGAATAACCAATTATAAATTAATAATTTGGACTGGAGTAAGAAAAGAAAAGTTAATTCCCAGAGTACTACTGCTGATAAACTGGTAATCAATAACTAAGTTATTTATGACTAATACTATACCAAAAATGCAGATTAAAGCATAAAATTAATGTTAGAGTCGTGTCTCTTGACTGAAAGTTTTTTAAATGTTCAGTTTAAATGTACAGATAAACTATTTCCATTTCTTGCATATCCTTTCTTCAGCTTCTTCTGCATGCTTTGGTAACTCGATTTTATGATGACCTTTAAAACATCAACATCCTGTGGGTAGCAGTGGCCAGGACTCAGAGCTACAACTGCAGCAGGGCTGGCATTTTCATCCCATGCACGTTTTGCCACGCCAGAGTCTGTCTGTGAGACACTGCAGTGCTGGTTTCCACCCCATGCTGTTTTCGAGCTGAAAACCCAGAATAATTTGAGTTCTGTTCTGGTGCTATCCATCAGCCCTAATTCTTGGCAGCTACTTGAAAGGGCTAATGATCTTGCAATGGAGTCATGGGACTTTGACTCATGGCCCCAGCTTCAGCTCCAGGTTCCACCACCAGCCCCCACACTGCTCGAGGCCCGTGCTCCTCCTCAGCTGCCCCACCACCAGCAGCGAGGACACCGAGCCCCGCTCCTCCTGGGCCTGTCTCAAGGCTTCACATTCACAGCTGTCCCCCTTGCACCCTCTCCTCTCCACTGCCCTCAACAGAAATGCACGCCAAAGTAAGCGAAAATATTGCCATGTGAAAGGTGGATACGCTGAAGCTACGCAAGCACAACAAACCGTGTCATGCTTCCCTGCAGACTAACCCACACCATCACCCCTCACACACCACTACCCCACAGCTTCCCACGGGCATAACCTTAACCAACCCCACAATCTGCACCCCCTCTCCTTTGCACCCCCTTTGCTACTTTCACTCCTTTATCTTCAGCAGCCCCCAAATACCCCAAGCCCCACGTGAAAGGCCTCCAAACTCCACAGCATCCTTCAGCTCCTCCTAAACAACGCAGCTCCTTCCTTGGAGCATCCATCAGGTCCCTGAAAGAGCTTGGACTGGACAGCAATCTGCTACCCATCCGGAAGAAAACAGGCAATCCCAAGCATGGCTATTTAACTCTTGAACGGAACTTTTTTTTTAAATTATGTTTTTTGACATCCATAATAATGAATATTCCAGTGATGAGCACAGAAGCTGGATTCATTACTGCCTTGTGACTCATTAAGGGTTTTTGCTAAACTGAGCAAAGTTTCCATATTTTTGGGGCCACATCTCACATCAGAGCTACACTTCAAGGAAGTGTTACAAATCAAAACAATTTTGATGACAACACTACAAAGAAGAACAAAACACTCAGCATTTGGAATGGCAAGAAATTGGGATTTATAAATATCCCCCAGATACATTTAGAATTTTTAATCCCTTTCACACTTTGGACTTCAACCCTTTTAAATGCAGGAAGAATGGTTCATTTTAAGCTTCTGGACTTTTTTTTTTTTAAATTTCATTTCCGTTTTGGCTTGTGATGTGAACAGATCTGTTCAGTGACATTACACAGCACTGCTTCTGAAAGCAAAAGCTTGCTCTTTTCTATCCTACACCAGTAAGAGAAAAAGATTTCCTCCTTCTGACCCAAAGATCACAGCAAAGAATATATTTGTCTAAAGACGAGATTTGCAGACAGTTGTCATACCTGGTACTCAATGACAAAGTTGGACAAAGCACACAAGCTTTGAATTACACAAGCTTTTCCTTTAACTCTTTTTATTAATTTTCTGAATGGGTATATTTATTTCCTTAAATACAACTCATAGCACTTGATATCTTTCTTATTAATTGCAGCTTCTTTTTGACACTCATTTAATTCTGTATCTTTTTCTTTCATTCCCATCTGCACTTACAATGTTATTGAAAAGTTCATGCTTCCAGGTAAAGATTGTTTTTTTGAACTGATAGGAAATCCTATAATGTCTTACAGTTGCAGTTTTTCTCCATAACAAACTCTTCCATTACGTTGCAGATTACATACCTTTAAGATATTCCTTTTCTTTGTGACACATATTGTCTTCTCTTTAGAAAGTAAAACTTTCCTAACTAAGCCTCAATGACAGAAAGCAGGATTTTACAGAGGAAAGAAACAGAAAAACACAACAACTCACGGCACTCGCGATTTAACTCACATTTCAAAGCGCTTCTCATTTCCTCTCTTGCCTTTTCTTACAAACACCACAACCAAAACACATTTGTTTGCTTTGATTTTCAAAACTCTACTACTCCAAAAGACAAGAAAATTTCTCTGCAACCCGCTGAGGTTACCAGCATGTTACAGCTTTTGTTCCTGTATGAAGACCATCCAGCCTTTGCAGACTTTCTAGAAAGCACAGAACTCGCAGTTCAGATACGCCCTACATCTGTCCTGGGAGGGGGCAAGCCCAAGACTGATGGATGTCATGGCCATCTCTGGCTCAAAGGATCTCATCATGTGCAACTGGGACACATCACACTGCTGTGTACCCCCAGTCTTGCTTTCAAAAGGGAAAAGGGTGACAACACTCTCAGACTCCACATGCATGGAAGTTATGCTACTTATCTGAAAAAAAGACCACCTCTGCTGTGTGTAAATTGTGTGGTTGGGCTCACTATTTAGGAGACCAGAGTTAAGACTTCCCAGTGCTGGCAAGCAGGGAGTTAGGTGTGGGTTAAACACCATGTATGGCTGTCACCTTTCTACCTCCTTGGAGGACTGTTACTACCACAAGTGAAACCTGTGATCTCTGTATAGACTAGAAGATTTTAGACTAGAAGATTACTTTTTTTACTCCTTCTTACAGAACCTTTTTTTCCCAGTCCTTCAGTGGCCACTGCGGTACGGGCAAGAAGATACTCAGATCTTGGTTTCAAATCAGTTTGCCAAACTATAGCCTGTACAGAAAAAACCCCAGAGGTTCCCGAACTCTCAGTATCTGGACAACACGGCAAATTGGGCCAGTACCCTGCAGAGTCAAAATGCAAAGTCTTCACATGAGGAGGAAAAAACATGGTCCAAGATTACCCTCTGAGTTCCATGCACTTGGAGCTGCAGACCTGAATTTGATGAAGCTGTTTTGTCAACACTTGTAGCTGTCCCTTGGCATCTTCCCTAAACTAATGGTGTCTCATAATTTGATTCTAAAAAGACCTCTATGGAAGGTCACAAGGGCTGCCTCCTTTCTCAGGAATTACTGTGCCTGATGAAGTTCCTCCTTGTTAACATTTAGAACAGGAACCTATTCCCCTCCACTAACTACCAATCCAACACAGATCAGCCTTCTAAGCTAAAAGTCTGCTTTTAGCAGACATAACCTTCTTCACGTCTATCTTCTTTCCCTTCTACAGCTACCCAATGACTTTCCCTGCAACACCAACCGGTACTTTTGAATCGCAAAAGTCAACAAATTGATAGGAACCACTAGGCTTGAATAAAGGTTCCTTTGAGGTAGGAAGGAAGCTGCAGGAAGCCTCACACATTGCTCAGAAGAGGACTGTGCTGTCCACACCAGCTAATAGGCCAGGGAAGCTTTGCTGCTGCAGAGGAACCTCAGAACCTTACTGGACTCTCCCACAACTGGTTTGCATCAGCAGTTACACACACAACCTTTAGGTTACCAGTACGAGATGAAGTCAAACCTTAAACAGTAAGCAAGGTCTATTTTTCTTATTGGTGTTGCCTATGTGAACATTAACACATGATTTACACGGCAGAGGAAAACAAGTGTTAACAAGGAGAGGGAATATTCAGTAGAGATATTCTTTGCTACTCTATTTCTAGTCCTCATGTAATAAAATTTAGTGTAAGTGGTACTCAAGCACATCAGCAGCATTAGCAATAAACTTGGTCAGAAGTTTCTGACTATAAAAGCATTCCAGCCTCTGGGTTTTTTCCTTAAATTTGGAAGGAGGTTTAGTATTTCAGTATAATTCAGTCCATGTTAAAGACATCTCTAGGAAAAGGCACATATCCTACAGCAAAGCTCATTTAACAGTCACTTAGCAGCAACAAACTTAAAGCCTTTATTGGCAATTTCAACTTCTGCTCTGCATGATTCACCTGTCCCTGGGATAGGCCTGAGCAAGGGATTCCCCCAGCAAAAGACATACCCATCAAATGATTTCAAGTCAGTCAGGTATTCACTTTATGCCATCCAGCCCCAACAGCAGAATTGCTTGTAATAGCAGATCTCCCAACATTTGAGGAAAAAGTATTTTCACAGGCTAAACACTGGCTTAATCAGAGCCAAGAGAGAAAGCTCCTACAGTCAGAAACACATAAATGTTACCACTGTTTCATTCTCACTCCTAACCTTTCACGCTGCGGTGGGAAGTGACTTCTATACATCTACATAAAGGTCTTTTCCAGCCTGAGCAATTCTGTGTTTCTATGACACACACCCTCATTTCAGACACGCACTAGACAGAACACAAAATTACCCTCACGAACAGGGCAGCACTGCTACATTGCATCCCAGTGGCTGGCATGGAGAGGACAGATTTTTGCAAGATGCTGAAAGGTCCCAGCACTAAGCAACAAACCTGAAAAGGCTTGAGGCTCTCCACCCCTCTTTCTGGGGGAGTTGTGTTCCATGCATCCATCATGTGCTGGTACTTTTACACATCATGCCTAGCTAAAGACACCTAACCTGGTAAGCCATTTTTGGTTTCAGTTATTTCTGACCTCTGTCTCAGCCTGGATGATAACTTGAGAATTAAGAGGTTTGGGGCACTTTGGTGCACTTTCACTCCAGCCTGGTTACTAAAGGCTGCAGCACCAGTTTATTTGCTGGGCACCTGCCCAGCACAGCACAGCAGCGAGCTGGCAATGGAAAGTACAGGAAATACCAGCTCTTGTCCCAGGAGTAGACAGGAAACATGGGTAAAAGATAAGCAATGATACCAGTAATTATGCAGGTTTTTCTTTTCCCCTGCTTCTACCAACCTCTCTAAATTCCAACAGCTTTCATCCCTCTCACTTAGGAGAGTTATTCAGGCTTCCACCTCCCCGGTGTCCCTTCTCTACACCTGCCAATGACATTCTTGCTCTCATCATCTTTGAAAACGGGAATATTTCTTCTCAACCACATAGTTTTTGATGCTGACAGCTTTGATTTCACACAGGAAGAACCTCCTGCACACCTGAAAGTTTGCCAGCCTTTTTCCCATGGCACCCTTGTCTCTAAGAAAAGGCACTGCCTCCTTTAAGAGCATCATCATGCCACCACCACCACTGCTGTTCACTGTTCTCAAATCCAACACAGTCACATGCTCCTGTTCATACATCCCATAATACAAGGCTACTATTTATCAATAAATGCCTTGAGGTGCAGAGCAAAGCCCAAGCTAATAGAAATCTGCTGGGATTATCTGCTGGTGTTTCACATCAGCAACAGCAGTGGCCAGGGAAAACTGAAGGGGAATTAAGGATGTGGCAGAGAGCATATAAAGAGTAAAGAGCCAAAGAAATGAGATGCTGCAGGTATTTGAAGAGCTGGGGATTGAAGATGGAAGAAAGGCAACAGAGGAAGAGGCCCAAATTTTTTTCTTTTTCTTTTCCTTTTTTATTTTAAACTTGAATCCAAGGCATTAAAGAATGACTTAAATAGACATGGGCAAATAGATATTCGCTATGTTTTTCTCAATAAATAACTAACCATTGGAACCCATGCCTGCAGGATAACTGCTGGAAAAATGACTTGCAGTGATTAAAAAAGGATTAAATGGGTTTTATAAGCAACAGTATCTGTTGTTAAACATGCTAAAATAAAATTACAAGAGTTAATAATCTGTTTGCTTCAGGGCATAAACTAATCCTCATCTAAGGGTAGCAGAGATCTGCTTGCATGTCAGCTCGATATCTGGTGTAACAACTCCTCTCCATTGGCAAGCAGTCCTTGCTTTTGATTCCTGGCATTTAAAAATTGTCTTTCTTGCCTGAAAAAGAGAGCATGCTATTGCTCAAGCCTTCAACTGACCTCACATAATTAAGTGGAGCTTACCAGACATATCATTCCCTTGAGGAGCGGGGGTGAAATGCTTGAAAAGGGAAGAAAACAGTTTAATTGCTCTGCATTTCAATATTCTGCTCTCAGTTTCTTTAAATACAGTTGTCAGGGCACTAATACCAAGCACATGAGCTGAAACTGTTGGAAAAAGCTTAAATACATGAACAAAGCACACAATCTATTCATACTTTTCAGTGCAAACAGTTCATCAACCAAATTATATTATGAGAAAGTAAGATCTTTGGGACAGCCAGCAAGGGAAGATTTTTAATATATCAGGGCAGAAGAATTTACTCTGCCTGGTAAGTTAAGCATTATCCAATATTACAGCCTGGTTCTCAAAGATGGAGTAGGGTTGACATACAAACTCCTCAAGATTATGACCCCAGCCCTCTCCAAACCCAAACCCATGAACCTTACTAACAGATTGCCTAGTCTCCCAGACAATTGTTTCTGGACAAAACACAACATGGAATGTGACACGTCCAGCGTGGTTTCAAGCACCAGTTTGCACGTTCTCACAGGCAGGATGGCTGCATGCTGGGGACTCTCCTCCCCTGGCTCAGGACAGCTCCCAGATGAACAAATCTTGAACACCAGCCACACAGAACTCACTCTACAAGTGACCTTTCCTTCCAAACTCCGAGGCTAAACCCCCTGGTTCTACTGCTCTACAAAATTTTTATTATTATCTTTTTTTT
>VWYP01026244.1:85017-97280 GCA_013400435.1 Pycnonotus jocosus | reverse complement strand
TTTTTTTTTTTTTTAATGGGGGTGCAAATTTTAGCTGGTCCAGTTTGGAAACCCAAATGCTCAACATTTGAGCTGTGTTTTCAAAAAAGGATTTTGCAATGGTTCACATTAAGTCACGAGCAATTCAGATCATGTCCAGAGTGCTTCTGCAAAGTTTGGCAGTGACCACCCAACAGATCAGTATCAATGCTGGAGCTTCATGTTAAACTCATAGCCAAAGCAAGAAATATAAAATGCCTGGTAGGAAAAATAACCCAAAACACAAACAAAAAAATCCAAACAAATAATAATAAAAAAGGAAACAAAAAAGAAAAACTTCTGAAACTTAAATTAGTTTTACAGAGAATACAAACACACTGTTTCAAACCACTGTATGTATATATTCCCTTTCCTGCTGAAACAGCAAAGCATGCATGGCAGATGGCATGATTCATCTGAAAATTACTCTAGCAGCACTCTATTAGCCTCTAAGGAGTAAACTAGGATAAAAATATTCTGAATGTTAACTAAAAGTAGGCAGTTGTCATGAGGAGTCGTCAGGTCAGTCTACTTGCTTAGTTTGCAGAATTTTCCTTTCAATCAGCAACAAGCACTACTCATGAAGATAACATCACTTACTTTTTCTACCTACCAGGAATTATTGCAGAAGAGAAGCAACTGGGGCACAAAAAGGTTTATTTTCCCACACCTAAGTAAAAATGTACCAGCCACAGTCAGGTCAAGAGCGACAGGACATCACGTTAACAATGGCCTCAGCCATTTCGGGTGAGATGGGAGAGATTCAGTTCCTACAGACTGCACATCTTACCTAGGAGAACAACTTTCCACATGCCCAGTAGCCGAATGTAAATCTGCTCAGTGGAAAACATGGAAGGAGGGACCTCAGGAAGTCTGTCCTTGCCCCAAGGTATCAGTAATTACACCCATCAGCACACATGGCACACAGAGTAACTTGCCAGGGAAGTGACAAAATGAATGCCTGCATCACATTCAGTGTTAAGGCAGCCTTACCAGGCAGCCTGACTCAAAAATGCAGCAAAAGCACCATGCCGTGAGTCCCCCTGCTTCATGCAAAAGACAGGAGTCAGTAGTGCTGCATGTCTTCTTCCACACAAACTAAAAAGCATAGGAAGCAAGGAATTGGGCTGCCAGATGCAAGGAATGCCGAGCACTCACTCAAGGACCTATTGGACTAGCACAGGATACCTTCAACTGAAATGCCATCATTCCTTTGGAAATAAGAAACAAAACACATTCTTAGGTGATTCAGATTATGCTGACAGTAAAAAACTCACTACAATGCAGGCCACTGCCCCAGGACTGAGCAGTCTAACTGCCTGGGCGCTGGGCTGCGAGCTAAAAAACTCCTTTCCAAATAAAGAGTCCCCAAGAACTGCTTTATTTTTCAGCTCCATCAACAATAATCCTCAGTCAAGAGAAGCTGATTATTTGGTGTGCTTTAATATGCAGGGTAACCAGGTGAAGCCAGTAATGCAGTTGCCCTCATCTTTGGGGAGAAGGTGGTGAAACTGTGCTTAATGCCATCTCTTCAAAAAGGCGTTTTCTACATATGTATACTCTACCACGTCAGCCTCGTTGCATAACCGGGTTGTGCAATCATTGCAAATTCATTTTCATCTCCTGTTCCAGAGCTCCAGAACTGGGAGCAGGGATCGCTGTCAAGGGAAAATGTGGATTGTGCAGGAGTGGTCCCCTTGGCCACAGAAGGATGGTCTGAAGAGAGGCCGAAGGCAGTGGGGAGGGCACCAGGACTCCATCCCTAATGCCTCCACTGCTCACCCAGAGCAGACGTTTGGAACAGAGTCTTAGCTAGAAACCTCAAAGCAAAGAATGACTTCATGGCATCAGGGAATGACTAGTGTTGGCTTGGGCTGCAAGCAGAGAAGATTATGGTTTCTCCTTTTAATGCTTATGACTATGTCATTGCCACAGAGCTGTAAAGAAGAAACAGGCAAGAGTGCAGTATCAGGTTTTCATAGACTGTACAAACTGGATTATTCAAGAGTGACTCAAGTTCCTAACAAGCATGGAGAAGTCTGCATTATGATAGCATCTCTCGATTTTTCCCAAAATCAATTGCAACAGGCTGCACTTTAAAATACTGATTTAAACTCCCATCCTCGTTGGTATTTCAAGGCAGCATTTAGTGGATTTACTGCACGTGCACATAGGGAGGACACAAAACACAAACAGTACCAGGGACCAGACCTTAGATCAGCATTAAAACCCCACCAGCCAGAATATACACTCACACAATGTCAGGAGAGATGCTCTTGCCACAAAGGTAAACCCTCAGCCACAAAAAAACCTGACAAACTATGGTGTCAAAAACCTGACACCATAGTTTTACTCAGAGGCTGCACATATTCATCAAGGAGAAAGGAGAAAAAGGCAATAAAATTAACCCCGCAATTGAAGCCAAAAGAGAAAGCTCCTGGTTCAGCCCTCTTCGTCCATCTATGAGGTTTCCAGGCATTTAAAACACTGAACTCCCTTCCAGCTCTGCCTTAGTATCATCCCAATGATGGCAGGGCCAAAATACCATAAAAACTATGAAAAATTAAAGCTGCTCTAAGTTGAACATGCCCCACTCTGTGTTTTCACATTAAGAAAAAAAAAAAAGTGTTTTTCTTTTTGTAAATCTTCCTTCACTATACATTTCTAGATATTAATCAAAATCTAAATATATCTAGCTAGAGAGAAGTGTGCAGAGCATTTTTATTTATTTTAAATTTATGTAATACAATTTGATCAGATCACACATAAGGCTGCACGCTCATCCTGAATTTCAAATAGCTTCTGGTTTGAGCTGCAGACCTATCAGCTCATCTCAAAGAAGCAGGGGTAGAGCAGGACAAGTGTAGCAGCAACGGCAAATATCTAAGCAATTTAATCTTCCTTAATGCTGCATAATTTTAAAAAGTTAGAAGCAGTAATAATCAATCTAAAAAAAATATTTGTAGTAATAACTAATCTAATCGATAAACATTATTTACCTTGAAGCAACATTTCATAGAACCATAAAATGGTTTGGGTTGGAGAGTACCTTAAGAATAATCATGTTCCAGCCCCACCACCACAGGCAGGGACACATGCCACTAGACCAGACCGCTCAAAGTCCCTGGCCTTGAACACTGCCAGGGATGGGGCATCCACAACTTCTCTTGGCAAACTGTGCCAGTGCCTCGCTATCCTCACAATAACAAATTTCTTCCCAATATCTGACCTGAGTATGCCCTCTTTCAGTTTAAATCTTCCAAGTTAGCACAAGCATTGCTTTCCTCACCTGAACCTCCAGAGACATTGAAAGATCTTACTGAAGAGCAAAGACAGCAGCATGGTATCCTCTGGAGAGGCTAAGGGACGTACCTTAACTAATTTAAGTAGTGAGAAATCTATTCAGTGAATCAACTCTGTAACTGCAAAGTGGAAATATGATAATTTTCCCTGACCTCTTCTGCACAACTGAGCAGTAAGCAGCAGAGTACCCACAAAGGGGCCAGGCGGACGGAAGCATTTCAGCAGGACTGCGCTGGCGGGCTCTGCTCCTGTGCCAAGCAGCTGCCAGGTCATGGCTGGAACCCTCCCTGAAATGTGCACAGCAGCACCCTGCCAGCACTGGGGCAGAAGTCAGGCTCCAGGCTTCCCCACACAGCCCTGTGCTGACATCTCCCACACCTTCCAACGCTGGTACGCGCAAGGACGGCGGCCAGGGGCACTGGGAGCAGCCCTCAGCCCCACAGTGCTCGGATGCTGGAGCCTCCCAGGGCAGTCCTGCAGGGGAACGGTGCCCAAGGGCAAGGAAAGAAGAGAGGGTCTAACCAGTTACAAATTACACCTGCTTACTGCACTTTCCCAGGTATAGACAACAACAGCGCATATAAGCTCTCTTGCCTCAGAGCCCCACCAGCATGCCTTCAGAAAGCCAGGTTTTCTGGGAGAAGGGGTTTGGGGCAAATAATTACATTTAATTTGAAGGTTCAGATTTGAAGAGCATATTTTTGGAAAGATAAATCAACATGTTTAACAGTGAGAAGGAGCACAGAGCACGTAATCCTTTCACATCCTCACAGGGTAGAACTGCGGAGGCCTGCTATGAAGCATGTCTGAATAACAGCATCTTCATTTTTTGAATATCTAATTAGGAGTTTCTATATATTGCAAAGCATTGCTATAAGATATAATTTAGTTGGCAAACACTAAAGATCTCAGTCTGTAAGTATGCTTTTGGCAATCAAAATTCAAATCTGGATATATATCCAAGATATGTATGGCACCGGTACCTTTTTTTTTTTTTTTGATGCTAACAATTACAATCAAATTAGCAGATTAACTCATATCAGTTTTAAGCAAATGCAAACTACAAGCAAATGAATATACACCACCACCACCACAGTATATTTTTGGATTGTTAGTATCTTTACTTCCATTAGCTACTTCACATATATTTCACACATATTAAAGGGCACTAAAAATCTGAGAAGACTACGGATACCAGAACTTAGCACCGGCTTAAAACTCACATATGCCAAAAACATTTGCAACTGTGCTAATTCCCACTGTGGGAACTAAAAGGCAGATTCACATAACACAATGGGCAACAAATCCATTCCTTTAATTTCAGTCGCCAAATTGTAATTAATTTCCATCCAGGCAAACACCAAGCATTTCTGCTGATCTTGCAGGATGTTAGCCCATTTGCACAATAAATGTGGTTTAACAAGTCACCACATTTATAGCGAGTTGCTTCAGTCTTATCTAACTGCACAGTTTGAAAAGTCAGTGATGGGTAAGTGAAACCCCACCCACATCACAGTTTCTGGAGTTAAGCACAAGAAAACTGAAGAAGTTGCTACCTTGCCATTGCAAGTGAGACAGCCAACAGTAAGTTGACAGTTTTGAGAGTCCACATTCTGAATTATGGGTATGCCCCTTATTCAGGAAGGGAAGAAAAGCATGCACTTCACACTTTTGAGTTTCTCCTACAAAAAAAATTAATGGGCATATTCCAATGTTCCAGAGCTCCCCTTCCCAAAAAAGAAAAAAAAAAAAAAACCACAAACAAAAACAAACAAAACCCCCCCAAACAAACAAACAACAACAACAAAGAAAACAACAACAAAAAACAAAAACAAAGACCCTTCACTGCTGTGTAAATTTGAACAGGTCACATATAAAAGAGTCTTGTCTATGCTTGGAGGCACAAAGCACTGCAGCACTAAAGCCGAGAGCATCAGCAGAGGCGGTTCTGTCAGCAGAATGGCCAAGGGGGACTGCCCAGGAGCCCCTGCCCATCCACACAGGGCCAGCTCCACCATGGAAATTTATGACCAGCTCCAAATGACCAGGAGTGGTGTAGAGTTCTCCCAGGTACAGCACTTTTGCCATTTGTCACTCTCCTCCTCTGCAGCATCAACAGTGGAATGAGGGCAGTGCCAGTACCACTTGGCTATGGAGTTGCATGTCAGCCTCACCAGCAATCAGCTGCCTCTGCATCTCTTGCCTCATGCACTTTCAACTTTCCACAGAAGTATCACTCCTGCATGTTTACATACTGCTCATTTCATTAAGAAAAGGTTTTAATTTTCTGATTTCTGCTTGTGATGAAAATTTCATTCTGGTAGCAACTAAATTAAAGGAGGGGCATTTCTAGCATTTTCTAAGAGAGACACCAACATGCAAGAAGCAGAGCCCAGTCCACCTCATCATTTCACATCCTGGTGCACAAGCAGCATGGAGGCCTGGCATTAAGTAGCCTCTGAGAAAGAGATAGCAAAAAAAACATTAAGACGCTAATAAAATAAGAATTCTTACATATTACAGAACACAGCTAGAAGGTATCATTTAGTCAGTAAATATTGTGGTTAAGGGCACCTCTGCTTGCAAGCACTTTTCTGGTAATCAGTCCAAATTTAAATCTGAGTATGTACTATTTCAGAGACCATGTCCCCAGCTCATTCTCTCAAGTCCGCATGTGCCAGACCCCAGAACCCACACCCCGTGGACCTACACAGCAATAGCCCTGACAAAGCTAAAAAAGAGTCCCACAAGCTCACACCAACATGAGCCTACATTGCACACACCGGTAAAGCACTTGGAGAAACATGGGCTACTTAGAACTGGAATCACAGCCATCCCTGGCATGCTGTCTTGAAGCAGCAACAGGACTGAATGCACTTCTAGATGCATTCACAAAAAGTAGGGTTTCTAAGACTAAAACAAGAGAAGAGGTGTACCTTTAAATTTAATTAGCTCTAGAATAAGACGTATTTTCAAACAGAACTATAACACCATTGATACTGTGCACTGATGCAAGATGCCTTTAACAACTCAGTAAGTTGTCTGAGCAAAGTGAGGGCTGCTGCCCTCCACTCCTCCAGCAATTCCTAATCTCTGTCTGATGCAGCAGGTGTCAGAGTCCCAGGAGGTTTTGAGTGACTACATTTTTAAAGCTAGAGCCACTTCTGGTACCATCTACCACAAACCAAAGCATTGCTAAGCTTTTACTGTTCATTATAAGAGTGCTTCAAAACTTAACACATGTGCCTCTTTAGATATCATTTTAAGCAAACTAGTAAAGACCAGTGTCCACTATCAAAATCTAGAACAAGCACAAGGCTTAATGAAGGTCTTAGAAGATAATGACCAATCCACTAGAAGCATCTTAATTCCTTTTATTCTTTCTCCATTAGGAATGGAAGCCTACCAGGAAACCTCGTGATGCTGCACTGCTCTTAAAACATCTGCATATGACAAACAACAGTGCAGGAATGATGCACCTTTGTTTGATAAACACATATGATTAATGTTTACTAAGTAGATTTACAAGCAATACTTAAATGTGAATAGCCCTTATCTTCACAGATCAATTCAATTCATGCTGAAGCTCTTTATGGAGCAGCAGAGATGCTGTTTCTCAAAATGTGACTCTTTCCAATGCACTTAATTTCTGAAGCACAACCTATCATCACCAAGAGCACTGTTTCCCCAATATTTAAAAACCATTTCAGCAACCAGACTGACAAACAAAATGCTACAAAATTCATTAAAACATTAGTATGCACTACCATATGCTTAACTATAACTCTCTGTAGCCAGCATCAGTGAATTTAAAGTTCCTTTCTCACAAGAGTTGACAATGAAGTAAATATATCCATTTTTACATATTTCTAAAACAGGAAAAAATAAACTATATCCCATGTTATCTTGACTATGTCTTAGTTTATTATTCATTACTCAAGGTTTTAAAATTACTTCCATCAGAAATCCTTGTTTCATATATGAACTTCTTCCCAAAACGGAAGGGGTTGAGAGCTGATTTTCTGTAGCCACAGCCCTACGATATTTCACAAATCTGAGGCCACAAAATATATCTGCATTTTTATTCCAGAAGCCAAGCACATATTTTACAAAATGATTCACCAGTTAAGTAAACAGAGACGCACGTATTTAGGCAGCATCATGCTTTGGAAACTGAAAAGATATGAGCAGACATTGCAAGACTACACAATTTCTGCTGCCTTACTGAAAAACCCAAACCACCAAAAGTATTGCCTGTTTTATTGTATTAAAAAGAAAGAAGGAAAAATAGAAAACAACTTCACATACCTCACTTAAACATCTTTATCTCCTTGCACCACACTGCTTCCCCTTTCCATCACAGGCAGCAAAGGCTCCAGTTCCCCAAACAACCAACTTCACTGACTACTTGTAAAACCATGTGATAAGAAAATAATGATAATAAGGAAGCAGTTGAGTGTGCCATAAAAAATACGGTGGCAGAGAGCAGTTACCTTGTCATTGTATTGAAGGTCTTTAAAGTCAGGCACTTCAGGAAAATTTAGCTCATTATGTCAGTGTACAAAGCCACTCACACATTTCATTTTGGTTTATAGTCTTACCTATAATCATACAAGTAACTGAATAGATACCACAGCAAATAGAAAACGGGCAAAGAAAATTAAGGGAAAATTAAAACATTATTCAAGGCCATGATGGGAAGCCCCAAACCACTCATGCAGCTCAGCCGTGAGTTATTCAGACACAGGTGAGGAGAGCAACTTGCACCTGCAAAGATTAAGCTGAACTTTCACGCCTGAAACTAAGCAAAATGCAAGCTGGTGTCTCACAGACAACATTGGCTGCTACAAGAGGCATTTTGGTGGCAGTGAGCAGGTATACAGGACAACAAATGTTTTTCTCACAACAGGGTGGGCTGAGGCCAGGTGTCATGGCACAGCAGACTCAACTGCAGCTGCCAGCTCTTGAGGATACTTGTCACATGTGAAAAGGTATGACTGTACAGCATTGACCTTGACAGAATCCACAAACAGAAAGCCACACCTCTACCTGCATATGCATGTGTGTGCTGTATAAATGTGTAATACCATGCATGATGGTGGGAGGGCCACAAATCACCTGGGGAAGCATCTTAAGGGACAGAGGTAAATGCCCACAGGTATGTAACCAGTACTGAGGGAATACACAGGCTGAGTTAAAGGCAATCTCCAATTGTGATTTTTTTTCCCACCTAAAAAAAAAGAAAAATTCATAATAAAAAACTCACAAAATTTATTTTTAAGGTCCCTTCCAATCCAAACTATTCCACGACTCTGTGATTCTATGTACTCATTTCAGTTTAAGTAAATCATCTAAATTTCCATAATTTAAACTGTTTGCTGATCTAGATTCAAAAAGTTTTAAAAAATTCAGTGAAAATTTTTCTTGATTTTTCAGTTTTTCTAATATTTTTTTACTACCTGTGATTTTCAAACCAAATACAGCAGAACTAGAACAACCCAGAATTCATTCTACATGGAAACCAACTCACTACAAAACAATGCTGCCACAGAGAGCCACAGATACGACAGAGAGCTCCTATGATAAGGCCACCCAAAGCACCTGTCCCATGCCTATTTTGTCCTCAGGCTTACAGCCGTTCATCCTCCTGCAGCTAGATATCTATTCGCATTCCTTAAACAATGGCACCAAATGAATTCAGGTGAACAAGCTTCCTTGGGACTAGAAATCAAGGAGGTATACATGCCCATGGGACCTGAACACTTGCCACTAAGAAAAATCAACAACACATCTACCTCCAGATGAGTGAACCCAAAACTCACCATTTCCTGTTCAAAAAAAAATTATAGGGTTTTATTTGGATCCATTTTCAAAAGCAGACTGAAAGGATGAGATCGTTCAAGGAAGCTTAACTGTGACAGCTCCCTTACAATAAATCTCAACACTTGCCATAAAGCAAAGACATTATGAAATATGCACATCACAGAGATGTTTTGTATTTTATATATGATGATTAGCCAAAAACCTATCATATTTGTGTTAAAAAATAGTTATCTAGAGCTGCAGTGGAGTTCTTGCCTCTTGTTTTAAGCCTGGTGTCTCTCACTGTCACAGGTAAGGCAAAATGTTGCTTTTGCTTGACTACTATACTACCAGAAAAGTATCATTCTTCCCTGCCACTTTCAAAACAGTTTCTTTGTTATCTCTGCACCAGATCTTGTTCTTGTTTTGGCTTTCTCTGAGCAACACAGGTCACTATCAGCACTCATTCACAACCAACAATGCAGCAAGTCTGGCAGAGCACATCCCAAGCGCTTCATTCAAGGCAGTCACCCCTCAGGGGTCACGGGGACTTTGCTCCCTTAAGAGTTCAACAGGGGATTTGTTCATAAAGCAGAGTGTGACAAGAAAACCTGGAATAAACTATTGTATATGTTTAACTAGAACAATTTACCTTCTTAAATAACTTTATGCTACTGATAATTTCATGTTAATAGCTTTGGCTTATACCCTTACTTCAAAAGCTATTTTTAATGTTTTTATTCAGAAGAGCTTGGATGCTGTTTTGAGCTTCTACCAGATAACATTGACATATCTGAACTTTCTCCAGTGAAAAAATTAAAAAGAAGCTCGACATCATGTATTAAATCAGGGCAGTACATATTCACAAGCATTAGAGCAATTAGCCTTCAACTTCTGCCTGAGAAACACCACCCTGCCACTATGCAGAAAGTGCACATTCTTTTTCAGTTCTTGTGTGTTCCATACATTTTGTGAAGAATTTGAAAGATGCCTTACTGCACCTGTAATCATGCACAGCCCAACAAGACAAAGTTTCTCAAAGTTTTACTTAAGGGAAAAAAAATACCCCCCGTTTCCCAGCCTGCGTCAGCAGCGAACAATGTACTCCCAGCCCTAAGTCAGTGCCAGGCTCTGAGGCGAACGAACCCGCGCTCCCTCTGTCAGCAGAAAAGTCAGTCACTAATCTGTGCTCATCTCTGGAGCCATGTTCCTCCTCTGCGGGGCCCTGGGCTGACTCAGGCTTCGCTCCCAGCCCTACGCCTGCACCTACAGCAGGTCCCCAGACCACGGGCAAACCAACAGCTCCCACAATGGAAAAAAATAAAAGTAATCCTCACTCTAGCTGAGCCGTGGAGAATCGGTGATAAACAAGGCAAACGGGCTGCACGCCTCAGCCAGGTCAGTTACAGCGTTGACACCTGCTGGTAACTAAATTTGAAAGCGTGTTTAAGAAACTCTGCACTTCCTCTGCTTAAGTGGTAAAACCTGCAAGTATGCAACTTTCAGAGCAGCCTGGCAGTTATGCAGCCGAAGGGACGGGGGCAACACGTGTCCAATGCATAACACAGTGACTATTTAATTATGGAAGGACAGCCCATGTGTATTTCCCCACCAGCAGTGGCAGGGTACGTCCTGCACTCTGCCAGAGGGTACTGCAGCCAAAAAACACACCAGCAGCGGCTCTCCTGTCACAGCAGAGGTATGTGGGCATAGGATGTGCTCAATCTGTTAGAGGGAGGTGTGCGAGACTCCTTCCTTGCTGAAGCACCACACGACGAGCAGCAATAAAATAGGAGGCACTGAGTAAGTTACACAGCTATCAGTGTTTCTTACTTGCTCGCCCCAACTTGGGAGCTATTTGGTTTTATTTTGGTTTGTTTAGCTTTTAGTTCTCTTCTACTCATTCTGAAAAGGCACTTAAGGAGACTAAAATACCACTGGGAAAAAAAAAAAAAAAAAAAAAAGCAGCATATTCAAGTGACAAGTTACCTTATTTAAAAGCTATCAGCTATTAATCACTTCACTCCTATTAAAGTTTTTCATGACAGATATCTTCAGACAATTATCCTTTACATTTTTTAGTCAAACACATCAATAGAAACTAACAAACTACTTTCAAAAGCCCTAGAAGCTTTCAGCTAAACATGAGTTACAGATTAATCTGCAACTCCTTAGCAGGAGGTTGCTTACCTCTAAAAAAATAGAAATTTACAAAAAGCTGACATAACAAACATTCCTAGCAATGCAATTAAAAATACATAAATGCAGGTTTTGAGTTGACACTTAAAAAAAATACAGATAATACTGGAAAGCGAAGAAAAGAGTTTGACTGGTCTTAACTGGAACCAAGTCCCGAACACATCGGAGTGCGCCGATGCCGCGCTAGGTGTGCGCACCTCATGCATTTATTGCCATCACTGAATCCCTCACAGGGCGGAGGAGGCTCTGCCTGTACGCAGACGGCACAAGCTCGTTTTGACAATGCCCTCACGGAGCAGTGTCACAAAACTCGGAACACGAGTGGGTGACTCTTTCTCCACGGAGGCCTCGGAGAGAGAGAATTCATTGGCAGCAGCGCTAAAGCCTCTATCACCCACGGGGATGCAAAGCTGGAGGGTACCATGGGCCTGGCGCTGCCACCGCAGACACATAGCCCCAAAGCAGCTCCGCCTGGCTCGCCCCGCAGCCGTCTGGAGGGCACCGGTGCCCGCGGATCCCCCGGGACCGGCAAGCGGGTCCTCCGGACGCTGGGGCGGCAGGAAATCCCATCGCGGCGCTCCCGGCAGCACCGGCTGCGGCTCCGAGCACAAACCCCGGCCGCCAACAGGTTGCTCCCACCGCTCCGCTCAGACGGCAGAGACTGCGCTGCGGGAGAGAGGGGAGGAGGGAGCTCCGTCCCACCACGTAACGCAAGAAAGACGCTCCCGCAACTCAAGTTTAACAGAGCCATCAGGTCAAATACTACGGCTTACTCATTAAACACACACAAGGGTATTTCTGCAACCCTTGTTCTGCCTCCGCTCTTTCCCCATCCCTGTTTGCCTCTGTCCCCGCTCCGCCGCCCGACGGCAAAGCCCTGCAGCGCCGGGGCGGACGGCGGCACGGACCGCCCCCGTTCCGAGGCCGGGCAGCGCCGGGGC
>VWYP01026244.1:47328-70224 GCA_013400435.1 Pycnonotus jocosus | reverse complement strand
AAAAAAAAAAACAAAAACAAAAAAAAAAAAAAAACCACAAACCACAGAAGAGGCTCTGTGATACCCCATGAGCTGTAACTCTGGCACATCCAGAACCTTGTGCACATTTGTAGGGATGGACTGTAGGCTCCAGAAACATTAAGCACATTAAGTGCTTGTGGAGACAGTCCCAAGTGCTTTCAGGGAATATTAAATCCAAGCAGACCTACTAAGGAGACATCCCCAGGACTTAAAATAGGAGGAAGATGAACAGCCTCCATGGCCAGCTGACCCTTTTGCCATGTTAAAATCTTCTGGTTTGAATCAGCTGCAGCTCGTATTGGCCTGCCAGCCCAAGCATCCTGATACCATAGGAAATCACCATAAAAAAGAGGACAGAAATACAGGGGTTTTTTTCTCCTCTCACCACTTTCTTCCTTCTCAAATGTTTGTTAGCTATTGTTCTACAGAAGGCACAACCATCAGTCCTGATCATCATTGCCTCCTTCACCAGCAAGGAGTGATTTGAGGTGACTCTTGGCCAGAGCTGGAGGGGTGGTCTTGTAATGCCTGGAGCTGTGTGGAGGAGCAGGGTGCACCCACCCACAGCGCTGGCCCACAGCAGAGCAATCCTCCCACACAGGGACTCAGGATGAAGCTAAAGCCACTCTTCATTAAAGCACACCTCCCTAATTCCTGTCACGAAGGAGCAATTGCATCAAGAAGTGCCTCTTTGCTTTGCAGCAACACCCTTTGGGGAGATACGGTGCACCAGATCTGGGTCACCTCCCCTAGCCTGTGAGGTATATATATGAGATATATATAGATATAGATATAGATATATATATATATCCCTGCTGTGCTGGGATACAGAAACATCCTAAAGCAACTGTTGGCACCTCTTCAGAGTCTCTTTCAGCGGCTGCAAACCCCACCTGAGCTGATGGTGCTCTCAGCGCAGCAGACACCACGTGGATGCCCTTTATTGCAGCACAGGAGCTGGAGAAGATGACTTCAAAAGGGCATTTAGCAGCAGAGCAGCCCGGGGTGGGGGCGGCTCCTGTGGTGCACAGCTTTCCTTGCGATGGGCATCATCCTCTCCATCATCTCTGCCACATGGGGAGAGTCGCACACAGCTGTGGTGTCACCGGGGTGTTCACGGGTGAGATAATCTCCCCTCCAAACAGGAAAGAGGCCCATAAAGTGGGTGTAGGTGGGGGAGGATTCCAGAACACGACGAACAGGTATTCTCCGCTCAGCAATTACACCGCTGCTCTCCCATGCCGCACCGATGTCTGTGGGCACATCTGCCTCCCACCAGAGCAGGTGGGACACATCCACATCTGCCTCCCAGGGGCATGGACAGGTGGGTGATGGGTCAGCTGAGAATTCATTTTCTCTCTTTTGGTGGGTTGTGATGAGGGTAAAACATAGGGACATTTTAAAAGGCTTCTCTTGTGCAGGCCAAGTTCACACCAGTGCAGTGGGCACAGAAGATGTCCTGTTCTGGCTTTGAAGTGCTCAATTTCTCTTATACCCGCACAACTTCACCAGCCTTTCTGGGCTACTGAGGAGACAGATTAAGGATTACATTTTAGGGGCCTTCCTCAGGTGCTGTCAGCATCATTTTTCAGCAACATACTCGGGGACATCCATCACCCTCTGCTCCCAGACAGTGATGGTGACAGTGGGCTTCTGGCACAGCCACATCTTGTCACCCTCCTCTGCAGTCACAGGAGAGCCATCTCCACCCTCTAGCTGGGAAACATCCTCTGGGGGATGATTCTTTGTTTCCTCCCAACAAAGAGAGCAAATAACCTCTGGAAATGATGCATTTGGGTGCCACAGAGTCATAGCCCTTATAATCAGTGTGAAGCAAACATCGAATTAAGGAGTAAGGAAAGTATCGTGGACTAGAAAAAAGAATTATCCTTTGTGAATATTTTCAGAGGAGGTTATTGAAACACTGAACAAACATAATCCAAGGGACTTCTTAAACTTCAAAATATTTCTGTAATTTATGTAAAAAACATTAAGCTGGAGCTCCCTGTTCACATTTGGGGTGGAAAAGTGTAGCTCCTTGACGTGTGTAGCAACCATAGCCCCAGCAGTTAAGCACAGGAAGTGAAGAAGAATACCACAGACATTTTTCTTGTGAAAAGTTAACTAGTCTGTATTTTACCTGAATAAGGGTGTGACTAATCTATAGGGGCTAAAATCTTTTTAGGGCGTAACAATCTACAGCATTCCTTCTTTCTCTGGGATAAACATCTTCAGTCCTCTGGTGAAAATATCATCCAGGATGGAAAAGCCATTTATCAGCATGTTGGTTCAAGGGAAAACCTCACAACATGCTGGGTGAGAGGGGGGATGAGAGGCACAGCTTTGGGCTGCCACTGGGAACGGCAGTGCCATTTGCATGCAATTTCACATCCATTAACGCAACTTCGGGAGAGATTCCAGAGCTTTAATCACTCCGATTGATTGTGATTAGTGATGATTTGCTGCGGTGATTGGCACTGTATTTCCTTATAATCCAGTTTAAGTATAAATCTGCCTTGCCACTTTCTGGATAATTCAGATAGCCTGTAAGAATTGTTCCTGTGGGAGTAAAAGCCTGGATATTGTAACACCAATTTCCATCATAAGATGCTTTTTAAATAAATCAGAACAATTGTTTTCACTCATGCCTTTGCACTGAACTGGCAAATATATCTTGCCCAGCTGCGGCAAACTCTGAACCCATTTTTTAGAAAGCCTACTGTGACAATAAAATTGATACATAAGCTTTAAAGGAATGAGTGTCGACCAGCTTGTCATACCACAACATTCATAACACCTTCAGGGAGCAGAAGAAACAGTTAAAAGGAAAGTTAGCTGACTCATTTCGTGAGTAGCTGGTGTTACTCGTAGCAGCTTGGAAGTTAACAGATAAAAATGTTATCACAGCCAGCAGCAATATAGCCCTAACGACAACAGACAGCCTGATGTATGAAATAAGTCCAATTAACTGTCTTAAACATGGGTGCAACTTGGATTTGGCATTAATATTCCAGTAGTATGGAATGGAGACCAATTGACTGCTGTAGTGTGCTGTAGAAGAAAAGTCTTGCATTTCTGCATCTTCTGCTGGAGAATAATTTTATTTAAAGACATACAGAGACTTTCAAGTCCTGCTCCTTTCACGTAACTAGGCCAAATTTTTTATTCCGTCACATCAGTATAACTTCAGTTTATGGTAACTGTATTGACTTCATCAGCACAATTAAGCACTGCAACAATTTACTTAGTCGTGCTGTGGACTCTCCATCACTGGAAACCATGTCAGTCACGAATTTTTGGCTTGTTTCCTCAATCTTTTTCTGAAAGAAGGAAAAAAGAAAAAAAAATACTCTAGTTGAAATTAATAAACCACCCAGCTTGCACTGCACATATATCAGATTAGAGAGTAATGTTGCCTCCCTTTGACTTCATGATGCATGAATCATGGGTCATGCTCACCTGGGAGATTCAGGAGCCCTAGGGTGGCATGGGATGGCACAGAGAGCCTCACTCCCCTGCAAGCACCTTGGTGCAACACAGCTATCTCTGTGTAGGACCATTTTGACACACATTCATCCCCGAGACAAACCCTTGTCAGGGACCTTTGAACTGACCTAGCCCTGGATGTCCTGGATTCAAGTCTCTATCTCCACTCCTGTAAAAAGCCAGAGCATGCACCCTGGTAGTCACAGCTCATTTGTCACAACCAAAAAGCCATCATGCAGGTGTCTTCCTGTAAGTGTCTCAGCAATTAATCACCTACGTCACCTGGATTATCAGAGACCACGAGTTATTTGTTGATTTGTTGGTTTTGGCTTCTGTGCAGAAAAATCATGTGTCACTGTCTGTGGAGGCGAGCAGGTCTAGCAAATGGTTCAGAAAAGGGTAATGTCCTTTCATAGCCCAATTAAAAATCAGGGACTGCTGCTAAAAAGGCTGTCTGAGGGAAGCCACAGAAACTACTCAAATTACTAGCTGCTCTATCTGACCTAATTATAAGAGTCAAAGCGAGGAGAGGTGCGTTAACAGCTACATTTAATTTTTTATTGCATTTACTTGAGAGCCACCACAGTCATTTACTCCTGGGCAAGGTCATGCTGCCAGAGCAGAGGAGTGTGTTCATCTCACACCACAGTTATACCAGACCACAGCAAAGTAAGGAGCTTACACTCTAAATAGGACAGGTTTTGAGCCCACAGCCCAAGGTGAACACTTGTGGAAGGCCCCAAGACCCTCAACTTCTTCTTTTTAACTATAGAGAGAGCAAAAGAAGTAGGGGACACTTGCCACAGAATTATAATTTCTTCCCATTTTATGCCTGATTCTGCATCCTTTCACAGCAGTAGCAACTTCTCCCAGCTTGGGTACATGATGGTGACAACCTCAGGCCACAGACAGGACATAGGTGTGGTTCTCTTTCAGTGCCTCTGACCATTTCCACACGCTGCAGAGGCAAGCCATGGCCATAACCCTGGAGCTGCTGCCACAAGTGACCCTTTCCAGGACCAGCACGTCCTCTTTGGTGCCCAGACCCATTCCATCTGGAAAGAAGGGCTGATTTTCCTTCTTCAAAAGACTCTTACCCCACACAGACCCTCCCATCACACAAAAACAGGCAGGGGCTGCATTCTCTCTGCCAGCTTCTCCCTTGCCAAGCTGCCTGCCCCTTCTGCCCACCACCCTGGTACATGCCCCTGCTGCTTTTTGCCAAGAAATTGTTTTAATATTTGGGGTTTAGTTTGCCAAGCATTAACACAGGCTCACCTCCATATTTCTGTGTTGCTCCACCCTATCTAGTCTCTTTAAATGCCATGCTCAACTCTCATTTGTGTGAGGTATGTAGGAGTTCTCACCAAAGTGAGAATGGCAAAACCATGACAAAAAAAAAAACCCAAACCCAACCAAAACCAACCAAACAAACAAAAAAAACCCTCACAAGATTTTAGCTCTTTTTTACCAGTTTAACACCATCTTCTTTCCTGAGCAATGGCTGGAGTGACCTTCTCTGCCTGGGAAGAACTGGGACAAGTAAAAAAAATAATAATTAAATGTTATAAATAACATCCAGCAACACCCCTGACACAACCACAGGTGGGACAGATTTTTCTCTGGGTCGCCTTCTCAGTTTGCCCTGTACTGTTACTCTATGACTCAGGAAAAGCTTTCTCCGCAAGCAGGGGTGCCACACTGCAGACTGCCCATCCAGTGTGCCCATTCCAGGTTCCAGCAGACTCCAGTGTGGTCACTAAGGGGGATCTCCATGCCCCAAGCCTCTCCTTTCTCCCTTTCCACATTCTCTTTCCCATCACGTCCAGGAGAGGAGAGATTAAGGTTTTTCCTTCCCCATTTCCCCCTGGTAAGAGGAGGGAGAAGATCTGATTTACTGGTCTCAGTGCTTTTTTCATGGCTGGGTTAGAGGGAAAACTGCAGCTCTCACCCCTCAGCTCTGGATGAGGGCCAGAGATGATGCTGCTGGGTCTCAAGGCGCTGGGTTATCCTGGAGAAGAGCAGGGATGTGCTCCTTGGCCTCCTGACCGAATAATAGCTCCAGCTTTGGCCTCCTTTACCACACCCAAGTCTGTTCCTGTTACCAACACAGTGCTTTGGCAGGAGATGGGAGGATGGCTCCAGGAGGGATAAACAATCCCCCACTGCACTGCAGTATGGTGGGAATATGCAGTGGTGGTGATTAAATAGGTGAAACCTATCTGCTTCCTACCTTGGATTCTGATTAAACACCCATTTGGAGGATGTGCTGCAGAAAAAGAGACAAAGAACAAGTTATTGCCAATGTCCATGAAGAATTGGGAATGAGCCTTGCTCATTCAAACTCCAAATAATACTGCTGCCAAGATAGAAACCTAAGTTTGTTTTAAAATTGTGGGAAATTTGGGGCACAAGGAGCTGCAGGAACTTCAGCCTTGAGCCTGTGGGATTGCAGCTGGGCACACCATGGCTCAGGGTTGAGGAGGCTGTGGGCCAAGCATCAGCCAGTCAAGCCCACCTCCCTGGCTGTCTGATGCCAAACTGAAACAAGCCCCATCAAAAGTGCAGGGCCTGCTCCCTCCCCTCTTATCCATCACTTTTCCACGATGAAAATGACCCACCATGCAACACAGCACAGCCAAGGCTTTGGAAAGCCCACCATTCCCAGCCCCTTGGTTCACAGGGGCAAAATGTCAGAGTTGGGTGTTTGAGCTACAGTTTTGGTCAGTCCCATTATCATCACATTGCAGAAAAACTGCCTGGGGTGTCGGTTGTGTTCACACCAAACCCACAGATTTCACGGTACACACGTACCAGGGACTCAGTGCAGCCTGGGACAAGGCACATCCCCTCCAACATCTCTCCTTGTCAGATGCACAAAGTCTCCCCCAGTGGGGATCTGCCTGCAGAGGGGCCCCAGCCTGGCTTTGCAAACAAAGGTACTGACCTTGTCTTACTTGGGAATTGGTGCTGGAACCTGTAACATCCACAGCAAAGCTCCTGTGGCAGCCAGCACAAAGGGTTAGGCTTCTGTGGCTCCCATGAGGGAGGTGTTACCAGCAGCACAGTGCTCTGGGCAAGCAGAAGAGGCACAGCAGGAACTCAGGGGAACAGCCAAGCTTGTTTCACCAAACTTTAAAAATTATTAGGCAGGGGGAGGAGCCTCAGCTTCATTTTTCACATTTGCAAACACCCATCAGATTGGAATCCTTTCTCCATGGAGGGAGAGAATGGAAGCTGGAAAACTTAACAGTGGCTTTTAAAGTGCCTGCAAAAGGCACCTACCAAGGAGCAGGAGATGTTCCAGGCCTGGAAGAGAGGGAAGAGGACAGTTAGCCACTGCAGAGCACTGGGATGTCCCTCTTCTCCCTGCTGTATCCCAGCAGCACCGTGGCAGCCCCACCAGCCACGGGGGTGCCTTGGGTGGCTTTAAGCAGCCTCCATCCCCCTCTGCCACTCTGTGAGTCCCGCGGCTTGCAGTGACAGAGGAGCCAGTTGACTGCAGCCCTGAATTCAGGCAAGCAACCTTTCACGTGCCTGGCAGCTGCTCCTGATTTTGAAGCCATCGGAAACTCGGATTTACACCCTCATGACAGCGGCACAATCCGCGTCTGGATATTGCAGCTCAGTATCGCTGCCAATCTGTTATAGCACTGCCACACTGAGGCCTGGATATCTTGTGACTGTCCTAAAACAACCTTTCTCAAAAAATAGCAATATTAACTTGCTTTCAGGAAAGAGAGGGGGGAAAAAGTAACTTCTAATAATTTCATTAGAACAACGTTGCCCAGGGTATTAAGCTCTATGATAACAGGGCCTTTTGAGCAGATCACACTGACAGCAACACTGGAGAAATGTTCATCTTCAACTTAAAATTAGTCTAAATTTGAAAAATGCCTTATATTTTATTTTCCACTTTTTTCCTTTTCTCACATGTCTCCTTGGGGTTTTAAATCCAGCTTTATAAAATAATTTTGCACCTGCTGCTATCTTGTGTAATATATATATATATAATGGAATATGTGGATGCTGAGGGCTGGAATAAGCCCTGGCCTAAGAGACTGGGAGGTTTTTAGGAGTAGCTGTTGGTGTGTTTCCAGTTCCATTCTTCCCACCGGAGAGCACTAAGCAAATATCTCCTCACCAGACAGGCTTAGGGTGAGTTTAGAGTAAAGCCTTGAGAGGTTTAAAATGGCAACTTGCTTTAGCAATCCCCTTGATTTCAGAGGGTAATCACCAACCTGAGGGACAAGATCACAGCTTAGCCCTAAAATCTCAATGGCTGTTTTCTTCACACCTTTTCCCTTATCCAGTGTGGCTGCTGTGGTGCTGAGCAACAGGATCCATTCTATTTTAAAAATTATCTCAAAAGATAAGATCATCCCATCTTTGAAAACTGCCCAGCTTTGCAGAGCATCCTGGGCAGCCCAGGAGCCCATCCCAGCCAGGAGCAAGCAGCAGGCAGAGTCCAGCCCTTAACCAGGCAAAATTCCTTAGCCATCAAGAAAATAAGAATAATTCTCCAGTGAGGCCAAGGGTCAAGTGGAGCCCCACAGATGCTGGAGCACGGCAAGAAATCATGAGTGCCTCCTCAGAAATCCCCTGACCCCAGAAAGTCATCTCAGCTGTCCCCGGGGTGAGCTGAGAGGACACACCAAGGGAAGAGTGAGTTTGCATCCCTACCCCTACCAGATCTGCACAAGGCAAATGCTAGGAGTGGCTGGCATCCCCTCAAATGTAGGTGGGCGAATGCTTGCCCGCACGGAAGATGAGGCACTGCTTTCCCCACCACCTGGCTCCGAGGCGGTCTGGGAACGGGGCTGAGCGCCGCGCTGGCCTCCCTCTCCGCCTGCCCACTTCCCCAATGAAATCTGAAACGTGGCTATTTCTGCCACCGCTGACAAACACCGTCACCTTTCGCCCCCTCCCTCGCGGGTGACAGGGTGCAGCGCCGGGACCGCAATGAATCATCCCCGCCCGGCGGCTCCCGCGCCGCCCGGCCCCGCGGTGGCAGCGCGGCCGCCCACGCCAGCCCCGCGCCGTGGGGCGGGACACCGCAGCCCCAGCTGCAGGGAGAGCGGGGGGCTGCACTGCGTTTGGCTTTTCTTGGGGAAAATGGAACAAAGTGCCGGGCACCGCAAGGGAGGAGAGAGGAGAGCTGGCTGGCTCTCAGACACCCCTATGCCTGGGACCGCTATGCAGAAGAGGTAAAAGGTCAAAGGGAACTCCCTTCGGCTGGATGCTGTGTCCCAGTCTCTGCAGGATCACAGCTCACCGGACATTGCAAGACCACTTTCGTATGGAAAGAAACCAAGTAAGCTTTGGATACCACACAGACAGCAGTTACACTTCTCCAGTACTTGACATGACCAACCATCCTCACAGCCTTTCTGCCCTCACAGGGTGGCCTTTCCAGTCTTTCTCCAGGCTTCCAGCTCTTCTTTGAGTAAAATGTAGAGTACTTTATTGCACGAGTGCATCTGCAGCTTGTCCCCAAGGGAATAAGGGCACCTTGATATGAGCAAAGCATTGCCAGTTTCAGCCAAGAGCTCTGCTCCCATTTCAGGGTGACACTCACCCTTCCTCCCTCGACACCAGTGCTTGCCACTTCGATCTTTCACAAGCAACACGTTCCAGAGCACAATCAAACCTATTGTGCAGCTTTAGAACAGTTTTTTGCTTTAATCTGGTGGAGGGAACAGCACAAGGATTTTTATATTTAATCCAATAAATCTACACTGACATCTTGTGGAGATCGAGACCAAAACGCCACAGCCACTGGGCAGGGTGGGATTTATATCCTTGCCATGTCCTGCTGGACACTAGCACAGAGGCAGCTGGACTTTCCAAAGCAACTGCAGCGGTGCCTGGTCTGAAAACCAGATCCTGCAGCCTCAGAAGTCATTGTTCTCAGTCCACAAACATCACTTTAAATGATTCTCACAAGCCCAACTAAACCAAGACTATTTACTCTTAAATCCTCACTGAAAGCAACATTGTGGCCATTCTTACATAACTGCCGCTTCAGGCTTCTTAAAGCACAAGCTTCTGATGAGGACTTACTTTCATGCTGAAATTGTATTATCTCTGTAAGTGCTGAAAAAAAAAAATGGACCAAAGTAGCACTCATGGGACTCCTTTGATGCTCCTCTTCATCTAAAAATACATGGGTTAAGAAAAAACTGCCTGCAGTTTGGGAACCTGTGCAAGATTTCCCTCCATATTCACCCCATTCATTTTAGCCCCTCTTGCCAAGTCTAAAGGGTTAAATTAAGCCACTGCCTACTTTCTTCCAGTGCTCAGGTAAGTGTTCAAGGAATACAAGCCTCCTGTTAGGCACAACCCACAGTAATGCTGCAGTGAAATTGCTTAGCAGAGGTTAACACCCAGGACAGATCTCACAATCCAACTATACAATTGTTCCTCCAGCTTTTTCTTACTACCATCTAGGGAGCAAATGCTCCACCTCCTCCAAGATGGCCAGAGACCCTCTGGAACTGCTGGGGTAGCACCAGACAGGTGGAAAATAGAGACTACCTGGACATAATAGGAAGTAAAAGACTTCTTCACCATGTAGCATCCAGGCTGGGGAAGAAGCCATGACCATCATTCACAGCACTAACAGCCACCACTGTCTCCAGCAATGAACCTCTTAAGCCTTTGCCTTCAACTTCCCAGTAACTCAGCCATCTCCACTCAACAAAAAAATCCTCCTGCTATGCACCCATCCTCTTGCCTCACAGGAAGAACTGTCACCCCAAAATTGCACATGGACAATGTTCCCCACAATTACGGCTCCCAGTCTGCCCCATCTTCTTGCACTTCTCAGGGCAGCAGCAATCCCAGCCCCCTGCCAAAGCCAACTTTCTTTTCCAGGGAGGCACGGCATTAGCAGCACATTACAAGACCTCAGCTTCATGCATAAAGATGGAAATGGAAGAGTGTAGAACACAACAAATGCTGTTTTACCTGGGACAAATGCTAATGCTGAGCACATTAGGTTACCACACAGCACCACCTAACCAGTTACAAGAGGGGGGGAAAACCAACCATCCTAAGAAAAGCCCAAATGACTCCAGAGTGGGAATCACTAGCTGCAGCACTGTCTCCACTCAAAACAGCAGACAGCTTTTATCCTTTGAGGTTCAAAAGAAATGGGGGGAATTTTATGCTTGAAAGTGACTAATCTGTAAGCAATGCTTGAAAATATAGCAAAGCCCACTACCAAGCAGTGTACACCCCAAAAATCCCCACACATAAAAGTCCTGCCACTTGGGGTCTCATAGTTTGCCTTGAGCAGTCCCACAAGCATCCATACATATGTGGAGCTAGGTCTGATTATTCAAATCCTGTTGCCTAGAATTAACTCTCAAATCTATATTTAAGCACCTAAGTAGGAATTACTACAGCTTTCCAAAGATCCTAAGCATCAAGAGCTCTTGTTAAGAGCTTACCCAAGTACTGACCTCCTAATGAATCTGTTTAAATGATAACATTCACCTCATTCCCCCTGCGGTGAAATTCAGCACTTTCATGCACTCCTGAACCTCTTCCAGCAAGAGCTGAGCTTGTGAGCATCCTGTCTTTCATATCAAAACACAGACTACAGGCAAATACACAAGAGCTATTTCTAAAATCCTGCATTGACTTCAGAGTCACTGTACCTTGTTTTAGAAAAGGCTTGAAAACAGCAGGACGCAGGCTGTGCACTAGAGTTTGGTAGAAATTTGGGAAGAACAGTATTTTTTAAGCAAAGCATATCTGGGCATTGAACCAAAAATTAAAACGATCGTAGTACCAAATGGAGATATTTTGATATAATTCTCTCTCCATTCCAAAGCCAGGAAGCCTCTAAAAATTTCTGCAAAACTTGAATATTGCTGTTCTTACAGTTAGAAAGTCAAAAAACTGCTTTTCTTTTGCACAGCTCAAGCCTTTCTCTTTATCAGAAGGACAAACTCACACCCTGGAGACGAGCAGAACACAGCAATAATATTCCAGCTCATGGAAAAAGGCTAATTCTTCATTTTTCATTCTCTTTCGTGTAACTCTCATTTTAAAAATCAATTTGCATACAAAGCTGGTGGCTTTTATCCTCAATCTCTAACAAATTCTATATTCATCCTCCTTCCTGCTTGAGGTACAAGGAAATGTGAGAAACTGAAAGGAATGTATTTATAGGGCCAATAGTTGCTAACGTGGTTGGAGAACAAGGAAGAACACAATATGCAGGGCTGGAAATGCTCTGTAAATTTAAACGGCAAGATGGGCATTCAGAATTCTGAATTACGAGTGAGCAGTTCTGGATGAAAGATAACTGAAGTAAAATACATTGCAATAGTTCAATAGATACGAAGGACCACACACATTTCATTGGAATAAAGGATTATCTAGGAAGTATGAAGCTGCTTCAGCAGCATCACAGGACTAGACAGAAAATAGCAGTGGCATCATGTAATCTGTAGGCAACAACCCTCCTTGTCAGCAATGTCAAGTCCCCTTTGTAGCCCAGCAGATGCAGGAGAAAAGGTCTCAGGTTCAAGCCAAATCATCAAAACCTGCTTGCTCTAGTGAAACAGCACTTTATGGATTACTTACCATTCAGAGCCTTTTTTAAACAATCCTGATGGGAAGTTAGTCAAAAGCTTCAGAACTGATGTATGGATGGCAGGAGAGACTAAAATCATAGAATGGTTTGTGTTGGAGGGAACCTTCGAGATTATCTCGTTCCAAGCCCTCTTTCACAGGCAGGGACATCTTTCACCAGACCACGCTGCTCCAAACCTCATCCAACCCAGGCCTTGAACACCTCCAGGGATGGAGCATCCACAGTTTCTCTGGGAAACCTGTGCCAGTGCCTCACCACTGTCAAGGCAAAGCATTTCTCCTGTCAGCCAACCCTCTTATAGTTTAAAGCCACCGTTGGTGGCACCAGTTCCAACAGCAAACCCTAAGGAACATCACTCTCCTTGTTATTTTCTGTAACTCACCAGTGTTACGCTGTGCACATATCCCAGGAATATAACAGCCTTTCACTGAGCAGATGAACCAAAAAGAATACCATTCAAATCACTTTGTCAATACCAAAAACTTTAAAATGAACCAATAAATATAATTAGTGAAAGGGGGGAGAAAGGATTAATACCATCCAAACACTAGTGTGGTTCATGAATTAGCAAAACGAAAGCATTGCAGGTTTTCCAGAATGGGAAAGATGATCCAACCTGTCAAGATACAGTCCAACTGTGAAGGGTGTAGGAAGCAGAATTAGACCTAGGATTTTGTATTGTTGAAAGACTAGTTTCAAGTTTAAAAGACAACAGTTCCAATAAATTAAACTTTAAATGCACAATCTACAAAAGCCATATTGTTCAGTTCCTTCTTTTGCTGTCAAAAGTATCTACACACACACAGACATGCACATAAGAAAAGATGACCTTTCAGTTTATTGTTTCAAATACAACTTTCAGGCCACATGATCACTATGCACTGACAGTATTTCCATCCATAAGAAATCATCCCCCTCGACATAACAATTCTTCATTTCAAGGGCAAGCACTTTTTCCCAAATCTCAAATCTCTTGAAGAAGTTCCTTCTTTTCCTCAAAATACTTCTGAAACCATTCAATATGTTCAACCTTCTGCTTGACACTGAGGTATGGGTTTTTCGAAAGCCCACAGATGACCAGTTCCATGAAGTGGCGGATAGGTCCTTCCTTGGGAAAGCCTTCGAGGTGTTTGTCCAGAAAGATATGTTCATGAAATTCAGCGTCATCCTCCATCCCTAACAGAAAGACAAAGCAGAAAAGGACAAAGTTGTTATCATAATAAAATAGCAAGTTTAACCAAGTAAAAAATAATATAGTTTAAAAATAATCTTAGATTAGTAAAATTAATGGTTCTGCTCGCATTTCTAAAAATATGTAATATTTAAATCTACTTTCTGGCTTGAAATCTTGATAAAAGACTGATGCTGGGGTGGAAGTAGGTGGAATAATTATAACCATAAATCAATCTTCTTGCTGAAATCCAGTTTGTTCAATACTTGAAAATTTTGATTCATCATTGGTACCACCTTTTAGATTGCAGGAACTTACTTCATAAATTTTTAAAGAGAACACTGATTGCCTGAATTCTGCAGAGGATTAAAGAATACAAACTAGTCTTGAACAAATAAGGCAACATCATAAAGTATCAAATACTGAACAGCTAACAAACACTTAAATGTCCATTCCAAGTCATGCTTTTAACATCCTACTGCTATCAAATGGGCACAGAAATTTGTTTTTCTAACATTTTCTGAATCTGTGAGTGTATGATGATGTAAAAGTATCATGTATCTCACCAGCTGCTTTTGAGTCATAGCCATCACCAAAGATGATACATTCAAAAGCCTCCATAGGACATAGGACCAGGGATTACAAGAGATAGGGTAAACTTTTGTTCCTCGTCCTGTGGGATTTTTTGCTGTTGTTCATACTATGACCGTAGATATAAAGACTCAGAACACAACTTCCTATATACAGAAAAAAGGCTGCTTTTGCCATCCCTAATTCTAAGGAAAAAAAAAAAAAGGCAATCTGGGAATTGTAATGAAAGATTTTTCTTCAGTTAGATACACATGAAAATTTTTATTGGATCCCAATTTGCTAGCACCCTTACATAAAACCTGTTAAGAAAAAAATTTTGCACCACTTCAAGATGATAAAAATGAAAAGCCTATACCATACATGTGAGTATGGTGTACATGTTTTTCTAAGCTACCTAGTTATGTTTTCCTATATTATTTGATAAAATTAAATCAGAAGTATTAAAATTGAGGTAATTATGCCACATAAGTTCTAGGCTTTCCTCTTAGATAAAGCTTTTACAGTTTCAGAAGAAATGATTCACATCTCTGGGATGGAGAAGTCACTCAAATTGTATTTGTTAGATTTGCATTACTTTTTTCCTGCTTTAAACTTAAGGTACTGTAATATCTGAAGGAGATGAGAAATACCTATATTTTTCCTAAAATGTGTGAGTGCAGCAATACCACAGTTGCACACCACATTTATCTCCACTGTTCTTGAAAAAAGAAAGCACATTTCCTTCTTCAGAAGCTCTCCCCTTGCTCCTTTATGTTGACAGTTTAAAATAAAACAAAACAAAACAAAAAACCCAAACAAACAAACAAACAAACAAAAAAAAACCCACAAAAAAACCCCACCCAGGTAATGTCAGCTTCAGAAAGTGTGTGTGCTTGGAAAACTATGTCCACGGACAGAAGCAGTGATGATCCTTTCACTATGCCACCCATGCTGGCTTTCCCTCACCAAGAGGAGATAGAATCTTACTGTACCTGGATGCTACTGGTTGCTTTCTCCAATTAACAGCCTTTCCAGATTTCCATACTTTTGCTGGTCTCAAAAATCCAAGAGAACTAAATCAAACAAACTCACTACTGAAAGAATCTGAATAATGCTGATAGTAAAATTTAGCCTTCTGGATGCTCTTCTTCAGGGTACAGATAAAGGGTACCTGGAGAGATTGGACCTAATAAATAATTTCACCCATTTTCATCTTTAACCTCAAAAAAAGCAATTTAGAGTCTCACAAAAATACAGGTCAGAAAGAAGTATTACATTATTTATTCTGCTCTCCCATTTGTCAAAAATTGTAAATGGTTTGGAGATGAAGTGTTAAGTCCAAATATTTCAGTTAGGCCACATATTTCAGTCAGGCCACATATTTCAGTCCTCAAAAAAGTAAAGTGTGCATCACAGAAAAGGAGACCACAACTGTCCAAAGCATCAGAGGCTGAAGCCTCTGGTGGGAACAGATTAGATGAGATAATGACTTCCCTCATCCCTAGCAAGCCTTGACTTCTGCTGCAAGCCTGTCCCTCATGCTCCCTTACATTGTCCTCAGAAACATAATTTGAAAGCATATGCATGGCAGAAGGTTTAAGTAGAGAATTTTCTTCTTCAACAACAAGAAGACACCTACTCTCATATCCTATTTCCAGCTCCCCACACACAACAAAACAAAGTCTAGGAAATTTCTCCAGCAAAACACTAAACCTCCCAAGACATGATCAACCTTGTCTTAAAGATGTCAATCCAAACACAGATGTTTATCCCTTATAGCTACTACTGCTGACATGCTATAAAAGATGATCGAGTATTTAGATGTAGTGAAAAAATGTCCCTTGTCCTTGGCAGAGGGTTTGGACTAAATAATCTTTAAAGGTCCCTTTCAACACAAAGTATTCTATCCTTTTAGGATTTTTAGAATTACATCAATCATGCTCTTCGGTAGGTCCCTAGAACAGACCCACAGTTAGTAAAGAAACCCCAGCGTAATGGTTGTGTTTCTGCAACTCTCTTGGCAAGATGATCCAATACTTCTCTGCTGGGAACAGCAGCTCAGCTAACCAGCAACTAGAACAGAACTTGGTGAACTTTTGCCTGCAGAAGCCATCAGAGGCAACTGAGGAATTAATTTTCTGAGACCTTCCTATCGCTTGTGCAGTAACAATCTCTGGCCCACCAAAAGCATTTGCTCTGGGTAATGAGGTGCTAAGGCAAATTCACACCTATAATCTGCTCTGTCCTTTTTAGCTTTTTGAGTCATTATGGCATAAATGCACAGAAATAATAAATGAGACACAAATAAATGTCTTTCCCAACTTTTTGCCATGGCAATCATGGAACATTAAAGCTACTTAGAAACAGGAGAGGCAAGCAGAAAAAAGGAGGAGTGAGAACAGTTTTCTGCAGGCTATACTAATGGTTTGCTAAACTGGTAAAAATTAATCAGAGGCTGGAGGGATGGAGAGGAAAAAAAAGGTAATTTTCTGCCTAACAGTGACTTCAACTGCATTGGACAAGGGAATGGGCATTCAGGTAAGAGCAAACAACAGGGCAGTAGCGTGTGGGGGGGGAGAACTGCTGCTGGCCACTGTAGCAAGCCAGTATGCCTACCCACATCTTCAGATGTTCTCACCAAAATCATTTCAAAAACCATGACCTTGCCCTGATGCCACAAAGCACAGCACAGTGCCTTGGTGAAGCACTCTTAACGAGAACACCAGAGATGCTCTGGAGCCAAGAAAAAGAGTTATAAGAGGTTGTCTCTATTCTTTTTGTATTTGGTTTAATACTTTAAAGGCTTTCATAATGCTAGAAGTTGAGTATACGTGCTTCCTCAACAGAAAATTTAATTGCACTTACATTTTTAAAGCCACATGTTTTTGGCATAGAATACTCACACATTTCTGGATACAGAACAAGCTAAAGTAATCTCCTCTTACTGAGGGAAATTGCTGTTACAAAACTGCAAAATTAACAGCAGAAAGGGGCATCTTTCTTTTGCAGAGAAATTGAAATCACAGCATGTTGATATACTCAGAGTGAGGTTCTCGAGCTTTTAACTGTGCTTTGACACACCTGAGGTGATTTAACAGCCTGTGGTTGGCAGTCTGATAGGACGGAACTTACTGACGTGGTATTTCAACCTGAGAGGTGACAGGTTTTGGAAGGTTCCACTGGAATTTTCCACATGACTGTCTTTGTGGACAAATCAATGAAGATTCTTGTTGTAACTATATGTAAAGACTCTTTGTCTGTCGCCCGCCCCATCCCAGACAGCGCGGTTCCAGCCGCACGGCTGCAACAGGGAAACCGGTGCCCGCCAAAGACACTTTGTCAACTGACGGCCCCAGACAGCAGGGTTCCAGCCACATTACAACAACACAAAAACCATTGGCCACCGTGGTTTTAAGCTTGCAAAAACATGACTACAGTGTACTTGGATTTCTACATGATGGAACAGATCAATTCTGGGAGCAGTGATTAAATTCTGTGAAGAAACTGCCAAATAAGATGAGAATAAACATTAAGAAACAATGAAGCACATTATTCAATTTGCAACTCAGTACAGGACAGATTTTCAAAGACTCCCAGCTTCAGATACTAACCTGTTTTGCTCTCAGTGACTGAATCATTACAAAGCAGTTCTGTTTGATGTCTTTAAAGTCTTAAAAAAAACCCCAAAACCCACAGCCAAGCTCTCCCTGAAGTTATGAAGTCCCCTTTCCTATACTGCACACTTTGTGTAGTTGTTCTTCACTTCCTTAACATTCACTCTCTCTGCTGGCATAACTTCACAGAGAGCTTTTTTTTCTTTAATGGTAATAAAAGAAAATACTGTGCACAAAGATGCCTAATTAACATAGATGCCCAGGGTGAGTGAATATTGTGACTTTATTCTTATGAAACAGACAGAACAAAGGGAGCAAACAACTGTTTAACACTTGGCCTGCCCAGATACAGAACTGGCAGATAGCTGGCTGGGATCTGGCAAGGCACTTGGTCCAAGAGCCACACCAAAGAACAGAATCAGCATTATAAAACACGCACGGCAGCTTTAAGATTCCCCAACTTCTGCTAGGAGCTTAATTTAAAGAAGTTGCAGAGTAAAAGGTATTATGTAGGAGACTTAAACAGCCTTTTGGTGTTAAACACATCGGAGTGGAGAGAGGGAGGGGGAGAGAGAGGGAGTTGTCCCTTTTTGGCAGTAGCCAGTCCTCAGATCAGCCAAACCACCTGCAAGACTTCACCTGAAGAGTGCCAGAATGAGTTCATCTGAAGCATCGCTGATCTGGGACAGTCGGGAAGTTATGTTTATTTACTATCAAAACATGACTCACAGCTGAAATACTATGTTAAAACAGTCAAAGGTCAAACATGCTCTAATTTTCAGAAAAGAGAAACTGAGACAGATAATAAAAGCTCACTGTGCACATACCAACTTCATTGTCAATTGGGAACTCCCACAGTATTCCTTCTTTTGTCCACTGGATCATCTCCTCAAAACCGTTTCGGGGAGGCTGTGCAGTTACTGCTGCAACCTCCTTTGCAAACTCCAGATCCCAAATTGTTGGTGAAGATACTAAAAAAGAAATTTTGTAAAGATCTATCAGCAATCAAAGACTTCTCACTAGCTAAGACAAAGTCCTTTAAAATCAATCTTTACAGAGACTAATACTTTCAGCTGTGCACATTTTTCTGCCTTAGATACCAGCATCACCTTTCTCAAATGAGAATTCTCTGTTGACATGAAAGTTCATAAGGTTCTCAAATGTCTGATAAAAATCTATTCTGAACTCCTAGGGAAATATTTATTTTTATGTCTTTCTCATAAAGCAGTAATTTAATTTTTCCACAATTGTTCTTCAGTTTTGTCTTTCAAAAAATGTGGATACAACAAATTCTGAACTTGACTGGTACACTGTGCTAAAGGAACCTTACTTCTAGAGGAGTTTTCAGGTTCTTCACAACTACATTCTCCTTCAGGGAAACAACTCAAATCTACTAGGGATGGCAATACCTTCCCCAATACTCCTAAGTTTCCCAGTCTATCTCTTGGGCTGAGAAACCGTGATTTCTTATTCTTTTCACAAAGCTGAACAGTTCCTTTAGGGGTGCATCTTTCCTGATGCTTTTTTTCTTTTCTTTTTATAAATCAAAGTGCACTCATATTGCAGCAGCTGCTCTTCTTAAGGAATTCCTGTCCCTCCACCCAGGAGAACTGGTCACGAGCCCAGACTGAATCGCTTCGGTGAACTGAAGGGAACAAGCTGTTACCAGAGGACAGGGAGGGACCTCTGGGAGTGCCCTGGGCTGCTGTCAAGTGAGCTGGCCTAAGCTGCACTCCCCTTTGTTTTCCTGCCTCCCTCTGCTATCAATTCATCCCAAGTTCCTCAGAACACACACAGATCTTCATGTGAATTCAAGCATTACAGTCCACTTGGAGTGGATCATAGCCAATAACCCATTATTTTACTACTCCTGAGTGTAAGTATTTGAGGCCAAGATCTAATTTCATCTTGGGCTCAGTGGCTTACAGCTCAACTGAATCAAAAAAATAACAAACTCATCTCCTTTAAGAGAAAACACAGTGAAAAGGCAAACAGTATTTTTACATATAGAAAAGTGTTTTCAGGGGGGTTTTGTGTTAAATCAGAATATAAATATTCAAATTATTCCTTTAGAGGAAATTTCCAGAACTGTATTACCAGGCTGACTACTTTGATTTGATGGCTGGAGGCGGGAATAAAATACAGCTACAAGACAACATAAGAAACCATATCAGAATGAAATTATTGTCCACATCATAAAGAAATTAATAAATCCTCTAACAGATGAAAGCAGAACCTCATTTTTCAAGCTTGTAGTAGAGGTGATAAAGATTATAATTTCACCTCATGAAACAGAAAATAATACTGATATTTTACATTACCAGTTAGGAAGAGTATTTTCAGAATGGCAATTTCCTTTCCAGTTAACATTAAAGTTTTCAAAGTCAGTACTCAATACTTAAAATAGAATTTGCTTTTCTGTTACATATAAACAAATTTTAACCCATTATCTCCTTTAATATGAACCAAGACAGTGAAAGCAAACGAACCAGGGTATCAAGTATCACAATGGTATTTCCCAAGATTAATGCCCAAAAAAATGTTTGTCATCAGGCTTAGTCAGTAAGCCAAGTAATCAGTTTCCTGGTCTAGAATATACTGCAGATTTCCTCAAGGCTACCTGGAATCAAACAAGGAAACACCACACAAAAAGCTGAAAGAAGCTTACTTCATAATATCTAATTACAAATACAATAAAGTCCACTTGCTCTCTTAAACAATTTGTACACATTCCAATTTTGTGTTTAAAAAAAACCAAACAAAAGTGCATGTCAGCTTTTACCTGGGGTGACTACTATGAGCCATTGTGTCTGCGTTCTGATCACGCAAAAAAGAAGTCTTATATTCTCACTGTTTCACCTGAGTAAGTTTGATTCAACCCAAAATCCATTTTCTTGAACATTGCTTTTGTTAAGACAGCTAAAACCAAACACTACATCATTCATTATGGTTTTTAAATGTGAAATGGACCAATTTTAAGGATATTGGCAGTCTTCAAAAACAGCAAACTGAATCCCATTCTAATAAACAACTTTCATAGAGGTGGCTGTATTCAGGAAGTTCACAGCTGCTTAAAAATATGCGAATGCCACTATTTGACATTTTACTAAAAAAATTAAGTAATCAAATTTATATCTCCCTGCAGTTTCAAGTGTAAAAAAAAAGATAAAAAAACTACTCAGCTAGAATCTGGTAAAACCTTACAGTTCTACTCTTGAAGCAGAAACAAATTCATAGTCATAATTTTGTAAGATTTTAGAAATGAGTACTATTTCTTCTGCTGCTGCTAGCTTTACATAAAGTTCTAAGTCACTACACTGGAATAAAATCTGTTTTAGAAAAGGGCCTCAGAATAGCTGAGGGAAAACAGCATGTTAAAGATCAATGCTAACAACGCAGTCTCACTGTTCACAAAGAAAATTGAGGGACAGAGTTCTTTACATGGCTTGCCCATATTCACACTCTCTTGGCCGAACCCAGCCTGTACTAAAGCCAAGTCTCCATGAGTGAAAGCGATTCCTGTTAGGCAGCATTAAGACTGTTCCCACAGAGCTGTGCCATTCAGTGAATATGAAGGTGGGTCACACCGGTTTCACTTTAGTTTTGGTATATTTTATCTCACATGAGTTTCAGCATGTATATTTAGTGGATAAGGAATCAGTCAAGTGGTCACATCCAAATGGTCCAGGGCTCATGGACCATTCCAGGGCTCTATCCAGACCATGCACTCAGTGGTCAAGAGCTCAATGTCTGGATGGAGATCAGTGACAAAGCAGTGTTGCTCAGGAATCCATTTTAGACCAGTATTGTTCAGTGTCTTCATCAACACCACAGTGAGGTTGAGTGCACCCCAGCACATCTGCAGGTGACACCGAGCTGAGTGGTGCAGTTGACACACATGAAGAACAGGATGCCATCCAGAGGGACCTGGACAAACTCAAGGAAGTGGCCTCATGGGAACTTCATGAGGTTCAACAAGGCCTTGGGCAACCTCCAGCACCTACACAGGCCGAGATATGAATGGACAGAGAACAGTCCTGCCAAGAAGGATTTAGGGATACTGGTGGATAAAAAACTGGACATGAGCCAGCAATGTGTATTCACAGCCCAGAATGCCAACTAGGAACATAAAACAAAGTGTGGCCAACAGGTTGAGAGAGGAGATTCTTCCCCTCTGCTCTCATGGGACCCCACCTGGAATGCTGCAACCAGCTCTGAGGTCCTCAGCCCAGGAGGGACATGGACCTCTTGGAACATATCCAGAGGAAGGCCATGAAGATGGTTAGAGGGATGGAACATTCCTCCTGAGAAAGAGCTGGGGTTATTTTTCATGGAGAACAGAAGGCTCTGGGCTGACTTTATTCAATCTTTACTTAAGGAGAGCTTGTAAGAAAGATGAAGACAGGGTTTTTTGTAGGGCCCACTGCAAGAGGACAAGTGGTTTCAAACCAGAAGAAGGCAGATTCAGACTAGACAAAAGGAATGAATTTTTTCAAATGAAGGTGGCAACACACTGGAACAGGTTGTCCAGAGTTCCAGTAGATGCCCCATCTCCGGAAACATTCAAGGTCAGGTTGGGTAAGGCTCTGAGTAATCGGATCTAGTGGAAGAGGTACCTGCACATTGCAGGGAGGTTGGAACCAAATAACCTCTAAAGAACCTTCCAACTCAAACTTTCTAAGATTCTAAACATAAATTAAGAACTTCACAACAGGTGAAGCAAGGTGTCATTTGTCAGCTACCAATGGGATCTTTCCAGGTCCATCTGGAACACCAAACAAAAGAAGGCCTCACAGCAATCCAGTGTGTAGTCTTGGGTTCCTACTACCCTGCTTGTGCTTAGCCACCAGCAGGGCATGCTTGTTTCCTAGGGATCACAGCCTTGCATTTCCTTGCAACTTGACCAAATAAGCTGGAGCCAACACACCCATCCTCCAGGCTGGCTTTACACTCACAGAAATAAGACTGACCTTTGTGACAAAAAGCCAGTTATACCCTTCTAGTTCACTAACAGAGTGGCCTGATTAGCATAGAAAACATTTCATTACACTGCATGGAAGTTTCACTTGGTAAAAATCAGAGCTACATCAAAGCAGTCATTTCTTTTATCAGGCTGAATGCAGAAAGTGAGCAGGTCATGTCTCCTAACAAAAAAAAAAAAAAAAAACCTCTTGATATTCTAAAAATGCAGAACTTAGCCTCACTGCATTTTTCATTACTGAATTTCCACTAACCTGTTTTCAGTGCGTGCTCTGGTTCTGTAGAAGCCTTAGTGAATATATTAAGCCTCTTTCCTACTTTTAGACTTCTATAAACAAAAAAAGAAAACCGATATTTAGTATTTCACAACACCTTACAACATTGCCAGACAACAAATTAAAAAGCACAAAATATTTTCATGAACTAACAGACCTCTGGAGACAAAA
>VWYP01026244.1:0-33883 GCA_013400435.1 Pycnonotus jocosus | reverse complement strand
GCCGCCTCCACCACGTGCGGCAGCCCGGGGTGCGCCCCGCTGCCGCCCTGCCGCCGGGGTGCCGGCCTGCCGTGACCTTGGGAAGCGGAGCCACGGCCTGCCCACGCGGGCTGTGGCGAGGAGCAGCGCTGCCTTCTCAGTGCATCTGAGTCTTTGGAGAGTCCATCGGCAGAGAGGAACATCTGGGGCTGAAATAACATCTGCTTGCAGAGGACTTTGCAGGACCTGTTACACTAACTAATGCTTCTGTATTTCCAGGTTTGAGGTTTGGATTTGTTTTGGCAGTCGCAGATCAGTTGCTGCCTCGTTCTACCTACACGTAGCTTTTAATATAGTGGTATTACAAACAGGGAAAAAAAAGGTATGTACTGATATAATACTAATTTAGTTTTGACTAAGACTTAAATCTTCTTAAACTGGCACTGTGCTGATATAGATTAGACAACTAAACTTCCTTGTCTCTTAAAAGGTCCGTATTTCTATAGGCATATACTTTTTTTCCTTCTGCCACGTTTCCTGTGGGTGACCTGGCATATGCTCCTTTTAGGGACTGGCACAAGCCGATAGGCACTCAGTATGATGACATCAGTGTACATTTTACTGAACACAGGCAATTGTTGCTCTCTAGTAATTTCTTTCATTCAAAGTCTGTCTCAATGATTTGTTTTCTTCTCCCCTAAATGAGGAGCAAAACTCGGAGTGCAGTGTGAACACTAATGAGATATATAGGACAACAAATGGTAATTTGGCCTTGGAGCCTCCGTTTTGAAATAACACTTAGTGTGCTGTGCTGTCAGGAACAAAACAGTTCAAATCTGTGTGAAATTACATGTGTAACTGGCATTTATTGCCAGAGCAATGTTTTGTTTTAAACTCGTTTAGATTTATGTAACAGATTGGATGGGTAAAGTCACTGAGTGACAGTATTTGGCTACTGGTGTATTTTTTTAATGTTCAAGAATAATAAATCTGTTTAGAGACAGGCTTTCTTAAAGCTTTGGTTGTATTCAAGTGTCTGTGTTTCTTGTACAAAAGATGTGGTTTATACAATTTGTCTTTTTATGATTCTTTCAATGTAGCCTACTGGGAATTATGTTTCCCATTCATATTACGCCAAAATATATTTTGGGAGGTAACAGGCTTCAAAAGAAGCATTACAGTAGGTAGAGGAGTAGAAATTGTTCTGTTTACTGATGTACTGTGCTTGAAGACATGCTTAAAAGCCAGTGAGGCACTAACTCACATGTGTATTTGTGTGGGTTTTAAGACTCATGCAGCTTTTTGACAGCACTGCCAGAGAAGTGTTTCGTTCAGCAGCACGGTTCTGAAACAGTGGGAGCTCTTTGGCTAAGTTATTTTACCCCAGATAAATAAGCTTGTTTTAACTGCTTTCCCAGTGAAAATATCTTGCTGCAAACTTGAGAACTGAATTAATTTGAATGTTTTATTTCCAAGTGTCACATTTGTATTTCTGCTTTCCAGCTGCCTACCTGAGAGATGAGGTGTAACTCTTATTTATAATATTCTGGTGTGGGGGGGACTTGCACTAGGAACATGACAGCCAGACACAATTCAAGATGTTCATGTTCATTCCCTTTATACTCCTCTTCTGAAAGCCATCTAATGTGCCTGTATTATCATGGGTAGAGTTTCCTTAGCTGCTCTTCACCATGAGGAGAGCAGATTCAGTTTTGCTTTATGGGTAAGGATCTGAGACAAGCATGAAATATTCCAGCCTTAGACACCTGAGGAAAAACTATGCCTCTGTAATCAATATAAAAGTAACCCTCAGCACTGTTCCCTGGATGTACTCTTTTGCTTTGAGAGATCCAGGGAGGTAAGAATCTCTAAAGGCCAATTAAGCTGAAGTTAGGCAGTGATACTCCAGGAGACCTGCCCAATGCAGGAAAATCCATCAAAATACAAATATTCTAAGACTCATTCCTGAGCACCATTTTCTGTCTCTAAATGTAAGAATGGATCTGAAAGCATTTCTGTAATGCTTTTGCCTGTCAAGTTATTGTAAATTGTGTATGTCTCATCTTTCTCTTCCCTCAGGAGACAAGTTATCTCCATACCTACCAGGAAACAGGAGACTTTGCTCTGAAATAACTGATAAAACAGTGTGAAGCATGAGGATCAACTCTGCTGTTCAGGCTGCTATTGACCTCACAGCAGGTGCTGCAGGTAATGCTTAACTGCACAAAACTTCTGAGAGACAGTTTTAATGCCTTTGACAAATATAAAAGCAATTTCCAGTTGCTATAAAAAGCTTCACCTTCTGTATTTTAAGGGTATGAGGAGAAGCAGTGACCTCAGCCAGTGTTGTAACTGGATCACTGTTGCTCCTCCCAGGTGAAACCCCTGCCACACAGTGAAGAAGACATAACATTACTTGGACTAATAATTTTCTATAAGGAGGTTTAAGTTCTGCTTATAAGAATTTAAGAATCAGTCAGATTCAGTAGAGTTTTGGAAGGAAGTCAGTGTGAGTGACTGAGGTGCTGCTTTTGTCACATGAACCATCCCTAACTGAAAGGCACAAGAGGCTGTCTGGAGGGTTTCTAGCTCACACAACATCCTGGTGTGAATTTCTAACACCTGTGAAGCTCAGTAGTAGAACTGATGACGAATTTGTGTAACTGACTTCCACTTCAGTCTAGTCTGTGCTGTAAAATTTTGCTGGACCAGCTGTGTGGAAATGGTTGCACTGTCTCACTGATAATTGCCATGTTGGTAATGTCTGTGGCTCAGGGATGCAATTTTGAACTCTGCCAGGGAAAAGGGGTCCTTTCGACACTTCTAAGCTAACAGTGGTTATATGGAAAAGGTGAAAGATTTGTCTGATTTACTTTTGTAGCTAGTTTAAACAATTTTACTTATCTCTTTTCTTTTCCACACAGGAAATATTACAGTCAGTTATTTTATGACAACGTTAATGCTGTGAATATGACAGTATTAATGGTGTTAAGTGCATTCAGTGGTAGTTATTTGAGGTCATTTGTCCGAGTGGAGGTTAACAGTGCAGTGAGAAAGCAAGGGGTAACAGCACAACTCTGGTATGGTAATCTCTGCACTCTTTAGAAAATGTAATTAAGTAAGCAAACAGTTTGTTCCTCCAGAAAATGCATAACCTGGTTTTACCTTCCTCTCCAAATACAGTCTTGGCTACCTGATAAGTAATGACAAAATAAGGCAAGCAAATTCTGGACAAGAATAAATAAGTCATTTGGCTGTCTGTGGTCATAGTCCTTTGCCTAGGATCTAAGCAACCTCTAATCCCTTCTTTGATTCAGTAGGACTCTTTTTCCCACTACTGCCATGTTATTATTAGGACCACACTTGTCTGAATATTCAAACAGATTTGACTTTTTGGCTTTTTGGTTTGTTTTAATTTTGTAGTTGGGTTGGGTTTTTTATGCCTCTTTACTGCTGGCTGGAAGTATTATGGGTTTTTTTAATATTCCAGATAATTACTAGGAGTCTTGGTCTTTATCTTCAGGCTTACAAAGTTCATTGCTGCAGTTTACTAGGCTTTTTGGGCCAACTCCAATAATAGCCTTTTTGGAACAGCCATTCTGTCAACTCCAAATTTTTCAGCTTTACATTTCCAAGACCATTTCTGGTTTCTCTGGACATATTCCAACAGCCATTATTTTATTACAGGAACCAGCATTTGTCCTGTAGATCAGTATCTACCTGACTTCTCTGCCAATAATATTGGCTGAGCCTTCCCAGTTCTGCTTTTCATTTGAAGCTTACGTGGGTGCTACTGGTCTGAGCTAGCTACTTTTCTCCTTGGTTGTCCTTCCAGAGCAGAAAATTCTTCATGCTTCCTTGCATGATTTGCTCGGAAGCTTTTAATGATCCGTCTGGTTGGGAATGAGGTTTTATGGCAGCTAGATCCTGAGCTTCAAAGGCCTGAAGTACCTCTTTGCAGAAAAGCAAGAACAATGTTACACAAATGTGTTTGCAAAGAGTAAAATAGCTTGCAAATAACTCTAGTTAAACAAATCCTTACTCTTCTCCCCACTTAGAAATAACTAATCTTAATTGGATGCACAAATTTGTTTCCAGATCAGTTACTTTGCTATCCACATTTAGAGATAATTTAAGATATGTGCATGTCAGTTGTGCTTTGGTTAAAGATCACCTTCTGTTTTAGTACAGTTCTTCTCTCTTGCTAAAAACCAAAACCATGAACCCTATACAAGGTACACCTATCATGTGCTTCATGTCAGGTAAATGCTTCTAAGAGATTGCTATTGCTCTACACTGTTGCTTACTGAAAAAGTGTAACATCAGCTCTTCCTGCAGACTAGAGAATTAGGTTAGATCTTGCAGGAGAACACTGTGCCATGAGCAAAATGGCTATTGATAACATTGATGGAAATATCACACAAGTTTTCAGGGTATTGACCTTGCAGTTCAGTTTGGAAAAGATAACATGTTGAGAAATTTTGCCCTTTTGCCCTTTTTTAGCTTATACTTGACACTTTCTTCCAGTCTCTGGAAAGAAATGTGCTTAAGAATCATCTGGAGTTTTGAAGTAAAGGGTTTGAGTCTGGTTATCAATTTATTATGTATGATCAGTTTAGCACTCTCAGCAGTGTTCCTCTTGTCCTAGAGGAATCACTTGATTACTAATCCTTCAGGGTTTGGATTTTTTTGTTATTATTAGAATGTAAAATCAGAGATGCCTTCTGAACCACTGAATTAATGGGCAAAGGAAAATGTTATTTAACTCACTGACACAAGTGACTTGATTTTTGAACAATACCTCTAATTCAGTACAAGTTTATAAAAGTGAGCTGATTCATTTAGATGCATGCTTTTCATGAGATAAAGAAATGTTTAATGAGAATCATAATGTTACTGCTCCTTTGCCTGATTTTTTTTCCTTAAGGTAACTAAATTCACCAGTGACAATTGATGCCATTGTGCTAAAATCAGTGCACTTGTCTTTTCCTACAGAGAATTAATTAATCTGTTTTCTGTGTGATTTTCTTAATACTGGTACTCCAGCATAGATGTTGCAGTTGTGATAACCTTCAGCCACTCTGTTAACTTCCACTGCTTGCCTAGGTGGAACAGCCTGTGTGGTGACTGGCCAACCCTTTGACACTGCAAAGGTGAAGATGCAAACATTCCCCAACATGTACAAAGGACTTGTTGACTGTTTTGTCAAAACCTATAAGCAAGTGGGATTTCGAGGCTTCTACAAGGGAACCACACCAGCACTTGTAGCCAACATTGCAGAGAACTCTGTTCTTTTCATGTGCTATGGATTTTGCCAGCAAATTGTGAGAAGAATTGTTGGAGTAGACAGGAAAACAAAGCTCAGGTTAGTAATAAATATCTGGTTTTTACTTTAAAATAAATAAGCATATAAAACTTCATGCAATTGCTATTTGCCAATACTGTACTGTCAGGGCGCAAGTGAGGTCCCAGGCTCTCCTCTGATGGTGTACAGTGTAGTAAATTTTGGAATATAGGCCTTAGGGTGACAATATAGTTTCTAATATAACAGAGCCATCTAGTAACCAGTCACTGCAGCTGGTTGGTTTAGATGATCACAGCTTAACTGGAATATTCAAGACTTGGAACATTTTTACCAAGAGGACTGAGCATTTCAACACCTGAAAGTATTCCCTTAATATCTAGGTTGTTCTGATTTTGCAGGCGAGGTAGTGGCTCTTCCTACAAGGAGGCATACTAAGGGGGAAGGGCAGTTTTCTAATATTGTCTTGCTTTTAAAAATGTCTTTATTTAAGATTCAAAAGACAAAACATTAAAGAATTTAAGTTTACTTGAAAGATTGTCCCTTGGTGTTGTTTCCTTATTCTCTTCATCTGAATCATTGTGGGGGCACCTTATGAGGTACATGTAAGAGAGAATTGTATTGACATGGTCTTCAGCAGGGCCCTGATAAAAACATGTGGTCTGTCCAGGACATCTCCACCCATTGTTACTGTGCTGTTACACTTTCCAAAAAGGACAAACTATAAAACATTTTTCAGTTAGGGGAATATATGTCACTGATGCATATGTCACAAAGAAAAGAAATTGAGAAATGCTAAATTCTGTTTAACTTTTAACATATGCTTATGTTAAATCAACAGATTTCATTTCATGCTAAAGTTTAAAGTGAGACAACAAAATGGAAAGAGAAGTGCTAAAATTCCATTTGTTGCTTTGCAGGCAGTTACTGATTTCTTCCACTTTGAAAGTTCTCATTACCACTATATCTGAATGTCATTAGCTTTGCTTCATGTCACAACTTAAGTTTTGTGATGCTTCAAGGTGAAAGGTGGTACCTTTAATCTCTGATATTACAGATGTATCAAACTGCTGGGCACAAGGCAAGCATCTCCCTTGGATGGAAAGGATTTCTGGGCTGCAGTGTGATCAGTCTCAGCTGTTCTGACTCCCCAGGTTCTGAAAGAGAAGCTCCAATTCTATGCTATTATGTAGCTCCTGTCCAAAACGCCAGTGTCGCAGGAGCTTGTTTAAAATGCATCATAAAGCAGTGTGGCCCTGGAGTACCAGCCTTTTGAGTCCTGGCAGTTTAGCAACCCAGAATCTGTGGTATGTGTAACATCACCACAAAATAAGCCCCAGTTTTGGAACACTGAGTCACTGCAGATGACAGTGCTGTCTTGTTTGGTGGTGTGGTTTATGTTTGTGCTGTCTCTGTTTCACATGGTTGCATTCATAGCAGCACATCCATACAAAGATTACAGTGATCCATTGTGCCTGCTTTCAGTTATCTAGCATCTTCCACTAAAAACCTTTATTGATACGGGTAAGGTGAATTGATACTGGTAAGGTGAATGTGAAAATACTGACATCTGTCTATATGAGGTGATTATTGTTCCTATTCTCTTTGAGGAAATAATTAGTAATCTAAAGTTACCCAGTAAAACAAGTGTATGGAAATCTTCATGAATGTTATCAAATCTTCCTTTCCTGGCTTTTATTCTGCTGCAATCACTGAAGTATAGCAAAAAGGGTAGAGGTTGCAATGTATTTCTTTGGTGTCAAAAGGCTGTCTTTCAGCTGTATAAGAAAATGGGATGAGCTAGGTTTTTCCTCCCTCTGGTTCAAGTAACTGTCCTTTGCCCTTGAGAATCTTTCCCCCAAGACAGTCAGTTTTTCATGATGCTATTTAGGGTACAGGTCCAGGAAGCTGACTGCTGCTGTGGTGGCTCCACGGCACTAAAGATCAGTGCCCAAATACCTTCTGCAGTTTCTTTCTTGCAGTGATCTACAGAATGCTGCTGCAGGCTCCTTCGCCTCTGCCTTTGCCACCCTTGTCCTCTGTCCCACAGAGCTGGTGAAGTGCCGGCTACAGGCCATGCACGAAATGCAGTTGTCAGGAAAGATAGTCCAGGGACACAAGTAAGTATACACCCTGCCCACTATCTCTGAAATGCTTTCTTGTGTATTCTTGTGATTTCTTCAAATCCTGTATTGGCTCAGTGTCACATTCATAGTGCACTGCTAACCAGAGAAGAATTGTGGGTGGGAGGGTCACAGCCTGCAGACTTTCTGGGTTATAGTAAAGCTGGATGCCAGTGAAGGGCTCCCAGCACAATCTTGCACGACCCTATGCATTCAATTATTTGCCCAATAGGTCCCACCATTAATGGTTGCTGCAGTTGCCTATTGTTCTGTAACCTCTCATTATCTGGCTAGTAAGTATCACTAACTGGATCAACCTTTCTCAGTACAGTTTGGTCAGTAGTGAAGGGTGTTATCCAAAAGGATGGTCCCCTTGGATTTTATCGTGGCCTGTCAAGCACTTTGCTACGGGAAGTCCCAGGCTATTTTCTCTTCTTTGGAGGGTATGAACTGAGCCGGACATTCTTTGCCTCTGGGAGATCAAAAGATGAATTAGGTATGGTGCCTTTCTTTACAGGCAGGTTTCAGCATGCTGTCATGGGGGAGATAAAGGGGGGCATATCTTTCCTGAAGATATGCTAATGATGTTGTAAAATACATGCAAAATGAAGGAAATGGAGGGCTGCATCTTGTGTATACATAGTAATAAATTATTGAAGCAGGTTGTATAATAAATAGAGAATTAATACAGTGAGCTAACACTACAAAACTGGAAATATCTGACCCCACAGTGTTACACAGCTCTGAAATATTCATTTCAGCTTCTGTTCACAATGATTTTGAAGTATTTAGCTGCATTCTCCTGAATAGTGTGTTCAAGTATATGCTGAACTGTATGCTGACCATTAGATGTAGTTACAATAATCATAAGAGAACACTGAAATTGAAAATTAGAAATGAAAAAAACATGCTGAGGCCAGAATAATGATTGCCTGTCTCCTGTTAAAAGACTGAACCAGTAATACTTTGTCTTGTTTGGAGTCAGGATTTCAGCTGCATGGATTTTGGACTTGTAACAAAACATTTACAAACATCTGATCTGAAATACAAAATCAGGGTACATCATGAAAGAAATGACTGATCACAAAATAACTACTGTAGCAAATCTCTGTTTATGTGATTAGTAACATTATATAATGTTACTATAAACCATTTCACAATTAACCTTGGAAAATGATTACAAATGTTAAAAAAGTGAAGTTAATATAGTCAAAATTGAATTCCAACTTATAGCATGGCCAATAATCTAAGAGGCACTCTTTATAATCTTTGAGTTTCTAGTTAAGACTTACAATTTACCAGTGGCTTGAAATTAACTTAAGGGTTAGTGAGAGAACAGAAACTGTTCTTCTGTCATAAGCAGGTTCCTCTGTTCCCTTTGAATGCTGTAGATGAAATAATAATGCTGTAGATTAAATAATGTTATATTTGTGTTGGTGAATATTGTGGTGTATAAAAGCATATTTCGTAACTTTCAGGTCCCATTCCTTTGTTACTAAGCGGAGGTTTCGGAGGCAGCTGTCTGTGGCTTGCTGTGTATCCTGTGGATTGTGTCAAATCTAGAATTCAGGTTCTTTCAATGGCTGGAAAACAGGCAGGCTTTATGGGAACATTTGTAACTGTTGTGAGAACTGAAGGTGAGTATGTAAGCAGATCAACTGAAACTAAAGGGGTGCAGACTGAAATATCCTCCAATACCCAAATCATTGAAGAAACCTAGTCCAGTGATAGTGTGTTAGAGACAGACAATAACTGTTTCCAGCAAACAAAGATCTACTTCATGTAGTGTGGAAAACCTGGAATCTAGAAACTGAGACCTGCTTCATCTTCCCTGCCTCTCAGTTCAGGAGATGATTCACTTAAACCTAACAGAAGCTTACTATGTATTAAAAGCAGATAAAGAAATGGACCCTATTACCTGTGACCAAACCTATACACAAAAACTGAAGGAACTAAGTAAGTTCCATACAGAAGTTTTCTTCACCTCTAGAAGTTAATATATGGCTGAGGATTGATTTATCAACCAGCCCTATCCAGCCTGGCAACTTGAGGCATCGACCTCAGCATTTCCTCTCTGGAAAAGGCCTGTGTCAGGCACTTTGGAAGAGGGTCTAATAATAGACATGGCAGCAGATATGAATCCTGGCCCCACTGCTAGGTAAGACACTTATCAGAACTGGAGTCTGACTTAGGGAACAGCTCTGACATAATCCTGGTACCCCCTTGGCCAGCTGTGGTACAGCCACTGTCAAGTTATCTCAGCTTATCATACCTGAAATAAGCATCTAGCGTAAGCTTACATGGCTAAACTCCTGTTAGAACATTAGATATTCCCATACCAATATCTGGTACCACTGCTATCAGTAGCTACAGCAGTGAGTTCAGCTCTCTGTGTTCATGCTCTTCTAAGCAGAAGCATTGCTTCAGTATCCTTCCCAGGTAAGAGCACAGTGATTGATGCAGACAGCCTCTTTAATAAATTGCTAACTGGCTCTGGTTTCATTTCCAGGCGTGTTTGCCTTGTATTCTGGACTAACACCAACTATGATCCGTGCATTTGTGGCCAACGGGGCACTGTTCCTTGCCTACGAGTACAGCCGGAAACTTATGATGAAACAAATCAATTCTTACTGAAACTGTCTAGCAGATGAAGAACAAGAGATTGTTCAAGGGTCATTTAAATAAATGATGAAAAACATAGATCACATGATGGTCTGAGCAGAACCAAATCAGTGACCTAATTTTAGGAAGTCAACTCCAGTTTAAGGTTTGTAATCTTTTAAAATGAGGTGATTTTATGGAGGTGTGTACATGTTGCTTGAATTGCACAAACAGAACTATCTCCCTCTTACAGATTCTGTACTAGGTACACTGCATGTCATAAATGTCTTTCCTGACCTGTAATGGTGCTAAAAATATTTACATTGACCTGTGGGGTTTAATGTACCATGCAAGAGTAGGTTGTGATTTGTCTACAGCAAAGCACTGGTTTCAAAACTGTGCTGCAGTTGTGACCTTTTGCAATTGTTGCTGATGTCTGACTCAAAACAATGTCAGTTCTTGTCTAATCTTGCTGAGTGTAGAGATGACTTGGACATACCTCTCACCTAGGGCGACCTTTCCTTCTCCAGCTACATCCCTGTCCTTCTCCAGCTTCGTGCTGCTCTGTGACTTGCAAAGGTCATAGCACAGGGTGTGTGACTTACATACTCTGTCCTAGTGAATGGGTTTATAAAAGTAAGAAACATTCACCCCCTACCTTACAGGAGACTCAGAGCCCGAGATATGCCTGCATTTTTGATAAAAGCAGCACAGTATCAACATTAAGGAGGCTATGCTGCATTGTATTGTTTTCTAAATACTTTCAAGAAGTGCTGGAGTATGTTAAACACCACTTAACATAAGGGACACTGCTGGAAATAGCTGCTTCCTCTGAGCACAGAATTGTAACTTTGTGCAGACTCCCCTTTAGCTCACCTTGGCTTGAATGAGGCCACATGCTGGAAGGACAGGAAGCTGAAGAGGAGCAGAAAGTGAGAGCTGATAGTGTTAACTGACACCATGGTCTCTGACGTAGGAGCCTTACTGGTGCTGGAGTCTTGCCACTTGCTGTGCCTCTTCAGCTGAGTGGAAAAAGCTCATGTGACTGGATAGCTTGTATCACCTTCAAGCCTGGAGGGAATGGCCTGCTTGGTCATGCCACTTGATTAAATATGCAGTTAGTATTCTCAAAATGATGCAGTGACACCTCTTTCCAGATACCACTTTTGTTCTTCAAGTAGAATGCTCCTTGTGCAAGCATGCTCTGCCTTTACAAGAAGCAGCAAATGGAATAAGCTGAGCAGGTCTTAGAACAGCACAAACTTGTCCTGGAGGTGTAGAGATGCTGCCTGGGGTGCTCAAAGTGCAGCCCACCAGTGTGGGGGCAGTGGAGGCCACAGACAGAGCCCTTTAACTTGCTGAGATCATGACAGCTACATTGAGAGTAGCAACTTGTCACAGCAACGACATTTGTCAGTGACAGACAAAAAGCAGAGCTGGAACAACCTAGTTTTGCAGGTCACAGCTTCCCTTTTAGATCCCAGAAACAGGAACAAGCTTTAGGCATAGATTAAATCACCTCAATACCTGCTGCCTGTTGCAGTGGAGCCAGGGTGCACTTAAACTGGCTCATTCCTTGCATTGTTGCAGCCTCTTTTGAGGGAAGGTGGTTGCTGCAGTTCCACAAAATCTTCTTGCTCCTCCAGCCTCCAAGTGCAGAAGGAACAATTCATCTCCCTTTCATATATCATGAGAAAAGGCAGTTAAAGCAGGGCAGGGCTGAAGAATTTTCAGTGTCTATTGCACCAATACACCTTGACTGAGTGGTACACTAGGGGCAGCACTACTCTGCATTGCCAGTACTTTAAAAGGAATTTATACCAAATGTTTAAATGATTCAGGTAGGAAGATGAGGCTTTAAGGGTTGTTAGACTTCTCCTTCTTTTCAAAGTTGTCTAGCTAAGAGAAATACTATTTGCACATGTTTCTAATAGTTATCAAAAGGTGAGGACAGACTCCACCTCAGTGGAATACTTCAATCTATTTCTTAGATTTGTCTTTGCTTTCATTTTTTAAAGCTCATGGTTGCAGTTTTTAATACAAAAATTGAAGCTTCAAGAGAAGCAAGGTATTTAAATCAACATACAGCAAGAAGCTGGTGGCATTTTTGGGAGTTTACCTTGTGAAGATGATGTAAGCAGTAATTTTTCCATTCAGAGCTGCTTAAGCTGTACATGTGTATCAGTTGTTCAGCTAAAAACTTTGTAATGTTGGTATAGGAATTCACAGAAATAAAGTTTCATTTGATTAATTGAGTACGTGATGATTGTTTACGCCATTTAGCAAGCTCATCTAGCTGAGAAACAAAAAGGTTGAATTCAGCATCCACCACCTCTCTGGAATTAAAGCAAAAGTCTTTATATAATCAATGAACATATGAAGCCCTCAAAACTGATGGCAAGGGGGCAGCTAGAGTAAGGTGCTGTGAAACAACTGCTGATTTTACACCTATGGAAAATGAAACCCATAGTTCAGCACTTGGCTTATTGTTTTGTTAGTACTATAGTCAGTTCCAGTATTAGGGTTCACCTCAAATTCCAAGTTTCTAAATTACCATGATACAGGCTGTAAGGTTTTCTGTCAGAAGAATGCCAGGAGTCCAGCATAGGTCATCTAAACTCCACATATGAATGTCCACTACCCTGTGAAGGTCAGTACAACAGGCAAGGGCCTATTGTTACCCTCTTCTAAGCAGTGGTGCCGGAATCTCCCAAGAGAAACATGTCCCTTGAACAGCTATTTTGTTCTTCATTCCTGCTTACACATTAGTTTTTACTTAGCTGCATGTGCTTCAGCTAGAAAAATCTGACTTGCTGTTACAGCCTCTGCTATCTGAGGAAACTGGCTTACTCCCTAAGCAGGAAGATGGGTCACCTTAGGTGCTCTGCTAACTATACAAAAGGGCATCCTAGGACAGAGATATCCAGTTACCTGAGCTAAGCCAAAATGAACTTGGGCATCAGCCACTTGTAGCTGCAATAAAAGGGCATCCTTTTTTAGCCCCTAGCCACACTCATGTGGACACTGAGGTGAATACATAGCAATAGCACAAGTTGAGCCCATACATAGTGTCCTTCATAGTACATAACTACCCTCAAGTAAGCACAGGGAAGGTTTATGACCTCTCTGCTTATTTCATTGACTGGACAGCTATGTCACTTCCCTTCCACTTTTTGTTTCCCAATACAAAAAAGACTAATGAAGCAGCAGAACCAAGAAGTTAACACCTCAACACATTTCACACAAATGAAGGCACAGTCTACAAGAAGAGCTGCACTACTGAGAATAGTTGGAAGTAGAATAAGCATCCTGGAAGTTTGTGCATTACAGGTCTTAGTACAACTCAAGAGGAGCCAGTGAGCATTTGCACTTTTTGCTCAAATGAGCAGGTGTACAGATTAAACCCCTTATATGCAGGTCCTAAGACAGCCACACTAACTGATCCTAGGCAGCTGGAATGCTCAGGAGCTGATGAAAGCCAGACTTAAGCCTTAGGGCAAGTGGCCATTGCAGCCCTTTGTGGGGATGTATAGCTGTAGAAAACCAGCTCCAACCTGCACAGGCAGCTCAGAGGCCAGCTGCTGCTCAAAGCCCTACATCACTGATTACTGATGAAGAGCAGTTCAATAGCAAGGCTTCTGCTCAAGAATGAACAGTCCAGCAGAGGGAGATTAGTATTTCTCCCTCAAAATTCCCAGATTCTACTGATATGTGGAAAACCCCAATGCTGAGTGAGTCATATCAGGTTTTCCCAGTCTCATGCAAACTGCTCCGTCTTCATCCACCATCATGTTAATGTTCACGCTTAAAGACACATAATTATCTTATTCAAACAGGAATTACCTGTATGCAGAGATATCTAAGCTCCAAGGATCAGCCCATGATGTGACAGTCAACTGACATTAAGTAACTCTTCAGAGTATTTTTGCCCTGCACAACAGACCTCCATGTACTTTTATTTCAGAAGTTGTATCTACACAGAAATACATTAAGTACATCCAAATGGCACTGCTTCACTTTATACTGAAACAGCAAGACATTCTCCAGGAAAGAGATGAATTTTACATGTTTCCCTTCTTTCAGATTTCCCTTATGGATCAATAAAGTTCACCTCCACAGCAAATGTCTCACTATAGACTTTCCACGTTTTAGACTTGTGAGGGTTATCCAGCTCATTCCTGGGAAGGTAGAGTCTGAAAGACAAAATTCAGTAGCATATCTTACAGCCTAAGACATGCTTTTCCTTTCAGCCAGCTGAAAGATCTTCTGGCTCAGCCCTAGAACCTTAAATACAGCCATGCCTGCAGTGTTTTGCATCTTATGTAGTCTCAGAAACAAAGTCAACCAGATGGGTTTGTGGTTGGCTCCTCGCTGCCCTCCCAGAGCCCCACAGTGCAAGACAGAAATTAATATTGCATTCAGCTTAAGGCCTCCTAATATGATGCAAGTGCCAGGAATTTAATAACCAACCTTCCTAAAGGCAAGGATTTGATTCAGTACCCAACCTCATCATGCATGTTCTCCAATTTTAATGTCTACCAAATTCATATCTAGTCATCACTTAAAAGCACTTGCACATCAGCCGTGTCTGAATTAGAGCTGCAGAGATGGAAGCACTGCCTTAACAGCTGTTTCACTTCTCATCACACCTAGTCCACTCCAGATCTACCAGAAGGTCTGGGCAGAAAGAGAGAAAAGGGCATCCTCCATAGTTGTGGAGGAAACAAAGCACTTCAGCAAAACCCTCAAGATGGCAATGTTGCAGGGCCATGAGACAGCTGGCATACATTTCTCCTGGCACTGGTTTGGTCTAATTGCTCTGCATCCAGACTGCAAGGTGCATTGCTGGCTAAGCATATTAAGTTAACTGTTAAAAACAGACTCATGATTACCTCTCCTCAGGCTCTAACAGGGACAGTTAAATAAAAACTGCTTTCTTTCTATTCCAGTCATGAAGAACACAGTAATTATATCTCATATGCCAAGTTCACTGTTCCTCTACCTAAATCCATCAAGCAAGGCAGACCAAAGATAAGGCTCTCTTGTCTCTGCATTTCTACATCACTCCCCAAGCAAGGTAGACATGCCCAACTCCCACCAGCTGGAGCTTCTCCAGGAGTTCCAGTCTCAGCAAGCAAAATCACAGTAATTTCTAGCTTTATCAAAAGCATGAGAAGCCATAAGAAGGCCTTTCTTTGTGATCCCAAGCATCAGTACCTCTAAATGTGGTCCTAATGTCTGCTTGCTAAGCTACTCAGTTCCTGCTTCTCAGGCAGCCATACTGTGGAGGATGGCAGATTTGAATAGTATTACATTTTTTAATTCAAATTCTTTAACAATGGTTAGAGAGCAGCAAGGAAATAATCCAATGGTTTAAGTTAAGATAAAAAGCTCTCATATGTTTAAAATATTTGTCATAGTGCAAGCAACTGCCTGTTCACAAGTTACAGTTGAGCATCAAAGACTAGCACCCACATGGAAGTTAGTTGGCTGATCAGGCCTGTCTTATCTCAGCTTTCAGTACTATGTTTATGATCTTTCAGCTCTATGCAGACACCAGAAGTTAGGATCTGAAGGCATTCACTATGATCACTCACCTGTTATTTTCAATAAAGGAAGTGTTGAACCAGAAAAAGAATGGGCAGTCATCATAACCTTTTGGGAGAGCCTAAACACAAACACTTTGTTTAAGGACTGTGTTACACAACAGAACTTTTGTTTGTAGAGTAAGGGTACCCACTTTTCTTCACTGATTTGGTTTACAAAGCTACAGTGCCAGAATCAGCACACTTGAAGAGCTCCCTGTCTTTCACAGATCACTATTTTCTCTGCAATTATTTCAGTACCATCTCACTCAATACAATCTGAGACCCCCATGGTTAGGAGCAGCAGATACCCAACCAAGATACCTTGGTGGTACTGCTGTTTGAACAGACAGGTGATTCCCCTGCTTGCCTAGGCTGATGTTACACCACTTGCTGCACCCCTCACTGCACAGTGAGACACAGCAGGAGTCACTGGGGAGGAACAGATTCTGCCCCATGCTGCCCAGCCAGGCAGGACCCATGGCAGTGTGCACTGCAGCCTCTCCCCATACCCAACTGAAGGTCCTCACACTGGTATACTTACAGAATTGCATTCAAATCTGACTTTCACATCACCACTTAAAACAGGGCAGTCTTCTAGGCCAATGACTACAGAGTCACTTTCAGAATCAAAGAAGAGCTGGATAACAGAATAAAGAATTTGTTTTATGAAAGTTTCTGCAGCAAAACAAGGGATCAATTCATGACAAGACCTAACTACTCATTCATGGTACACAAATACAACAGCAGTGCTACAATAACAGACAACAGTTTAAGCTGCTCAGGACAGAGTGAAATATTTGCATTTAAGTGACTCCCAGGGAAATCTTTCAATACCTTACCACTCCATTTCCTAGGATTTGACAAAGTTCAGCTTTTTCATCCTCTTGGAATTTACATCATCCATTTAGTTAGACTATGTAGAAATTGAATATTTGGCATAAAACTAAGACACTTCACCTATAAATCAGCTTTTGGCTTCTGTGACTCAACTCGTGTGTCTTCATAGTACTCACCTTGCAGTTTTTTTGATTGGCACATTCACATTGTAGTACAACTTGCTTCCTTGTTATTATCTGCACCTTCATATCAGTTCCATTGCCTTTTCCAACTCCTAGGAACAAAGTGTTGCATTATACCAGAGGCATCAACATTAGCTGGAAACATAAGTAGTTATGAAAACCAAGTGCAATCCCATTCAAGAGGGCTTTCTTTCCAGAATGCCCAACTCAAGACTCTAAAGAACTCAAATGCTAAAGGTAAGCCAGGATTCAGTGGCTGAAAACTGCAATTTGTAGTCCCCCCCACTAGGGGAACAAGCTAATGTAAAATCTAGTTCCATTTACCGAACAATAACAGCAGTTTGAACTCGCCTGGAACAAGGAGTGATGAACTTTCAGCCTTTGATCAAGTTTACCAGTACACGTGTACTGTAACAGGCATGTACCTAAAGCTCAGAAACATTAGTAGATCCAGTGCCACATGGGGAATTAGTCTCATTTAAAAAGTGATTCCCCTTCCAAAAACGAGCAGGTTGTATGTGAGCCATCACTTGGTCAGATATTTAGAAAGTGACACAACACACAGCAACTGATTACAAAATACATTGTGTCCTGTGTCATTTAAATTCTCAAATCCCAGAAAGTCTACATTCCTATCATGGGCTTAGCCAGAGAGACAGTTATCAGTTGCCTGTAATAGGAAATCATTACCAGATAGAGGAATGCCCAAATACAAGAGTTCTTACCATGTATAGTGTGGATTTTGAGGTTTTTTATTTTGAGTTGTCTCTCTGGTGGGAGTTTCAAGTTATACTTGTTTTTCAGGATCTCATAATACCCAACATACCTACTCTGTAATGCAAAAAACCCAGACACATTATGCAGTTTCTGTACCCAACATAGATTAATTCTAGGCAGAAGTAGGATTTAAATAGATCTTTTACTCCAAGTTTTTAGCTCTTCAAAGTCCAAAGCTAAGAAGAAAGACAACTGCTCTCCTTCCCTTTCCCAGCTGAAACAATCTTCTAGACAAATTCAACATCAACATTTTTAATCAGCATTTAAATTCCACATTTTAAAAGGAATTCTGTACTTTTTAGTTCAGCAAGAAGTGAGGCACTTTTATACTATGGCCTTAAGAGGCTGAATGTTTAAATATACAAATATTTTCATTTTACTGAAGGACAGCTGTACTTCTATTTTATACCAGCAATTTTAAGTACCTGTCACCAGATTCACTTCCCAACCCTGCATCAAGCAGAACAGTCAATCAAGATGAGAAAAACTGTGGTGTGAGGCAAAAACTTGTGTAGTATTTCCCAGTGAATACAGTCTGCAGAAGATGCCTTTCTCCATCCAAGCCAAATCAGTGCCATGGCCCCATCCCAGGCTAGGATGCAGGCTTCTGTGCATCCTTGTTAAATAGTCCAACTGCCTTACAGTGTTATGCTCCTGCAAGGGTGCCCAGACATGCTGCGGAATCTGCATCTGTGCAGATATTCTAGACCTGGCCAGACAGGTCACCTTGCTGGAACAGTGGGGTTGGACTGAAAGCTTTCCCAAACTCAAGAATTCTGTTGTTATCCTAGACACTATACTTCAGATCTGACATTTTTATGCAGAGAAAGGTATAAGGGGAAGGAGAAAGATGCAGGACAACCCTGTCAGCTGTTTGTCTTCCAACTCTCACAGAAACAGTACAGAAAGTTCAGGAGTTAAGCAGTTAGGCAAGTAACAGGAACCTGCATCTCTGAAACAACACAGGGGAGCTGGGGTAGCATAAGCACTCACAATGTTAATATTGGTTTGACTACTGCTCCCGAACCTGCTCAAGCTTACCTGTGAGGGAGTCTCAACTCCTTGAAACTTGGTACTTGTGCTTCTATCAGTTCTTCTCTCCCCAAAGTAGTCCAAACTTTCCTATATAGGATGATAATTTCAAGGGTTGAGCTATCCATCCCACCACCATTCCCCTTCTTAAGAAGTCAATAGTAAACTAGAACTACACTACTCAGGTCCAGTAAAGGAATATAAGTGGAAATATGCAATAGTTGTTCTGGTAACTTCTAAAGGAGACTTAAATACATGAAGAAAGTACTAATTAGGAAGTCAGACACATAAATCTGTAATTCATGAAAGAGTGAATGAGAGCAATACGACTTAAGTAATTGCTTTAGAACCATCTATATTTCTCAAGCGGTCTGTGGCAGACCAAGCTGAACACTAGTTCATATCTTTACAAAGCAAACTCAGAGCAAAAGAAGTGATTAAATGGATATACAGTCTGCCCAGACTACCTAGTGTCCTGGGCCTTCTGTACCCCCAGTCTCCAGCTGCTATATCAGACCTGGGATACTAAAGCAGCATCAGCACCTGTCCTGGCTTGGACTCGATCTTTCTCCCTTTCCCTAGGAGCACTTCCTTTTGTAATGCTGGCTGTCAAGACAATACAATTCTTGACGTCTCACACTACTTGGAGGGAGACTGGACAAAAAAGTTGCATAAAACCACTTAAAACCAGTGATACTATCTTTAGGAGAGCTTGCTCAGAAGTCATCTACAGCTTACGTTGTTGCTCAAGACCCTAGACACATTATTCCTCCAAAAAAGAACCCTTCAAGTTGGTAACCTGTTAAACACAATTTTCTTACTTCTTTCAGATCACAAATAGGCTCCATCAGAATTTATACTGTAGTAAGACTTGCATGAACTTTTTTAAAAGCAGACTTTTCGGAGAATCCTTTTTGTAGAATTTTTGCAGAGTATTAGTGCATTTCACCAATTCAGTAAATCCTAAAAGGATATTCTGAATACTAAACAGATCAAAAAAATACACAGCAGTTTTTACCTTTGCACTCTCAAACTGGTCACTGTCTATGAGCCAGGTACAGATCATTGTTCCAGTCCTGCCTGTATTAGACATACAACGGAAGTTGAATTACAGCAGTTCAAAGCTATTTGGGATTATTTTTGTGAAGGTGAAGTCATTTGTTATCTCATCTATTTCAGGAGTTATAAGTGAAAGTAAGTAGTCAAGTATTTCTGAGAAGAATGAGTTAAAGACAAGACACTACAGTTTGCCAACTTGTTCCTTGTCCCCACATTTTCATTACTGGAGACATTTAGTATCTGCATACTCCATTCAGCAGGAAATAGTGTCAAGCACTCTGCTAAATGAGGCTATAAACTGAAACTTCCCAATGCTATAAGCGCTGAGAGTTGTTTCTCTGCCCCGGCTGTTTTCCCTGCAACCCTACTACAACGCCATCAAATCTGCTAGCATGAAGATGCCTATATTGTTTCAGTTTTTAATTTAAAATCTCAGAGGTCAAGTCACCTTCCCTACACTTGTTCTTCAAGCTGGTTTTGACCTGCAGGTAGTTTCAACATTCAGTCTTGCAAAACTTTTTAAGACAGAGCTCCACCTGGGGACAACTATTTAATGTTAAGTAACCACCTACTTTAAGCCAGGTATTTGCAGTAGTATCAGTAGGCAGCTAAAGATGTGGCAGGTATTTGCAGGGAAATTTGGCTTACTTGCAGTTATTTATGCATTTCAATAGCTCCCACACCACTGTTGGTTCACATAACACCTGCAGGTTAGCTCACGTTTGATAGTTTTCACTGTGTTTGTTTTGATAAGACTTCATTGTACTCTATCATCTAATATCATGTGTATCTCGATTTAAGCAGTACCTGGAACATTTTAGAGGGGTAAAGTTATGGAGCAGATAATCTTGAGTGGTATCATACAACAAATACAGCACTACCAGGGATCAGGCCCAGCCAACATAGATTTTTGAAGGGCAGGTCCAGCTTGATTAACATGAACTCCTATGAGATGGTGACCCACTTAATGGTTGAGGGAAAGGCTGTGGATGTTGTCTACTTGGGCTTTAGTAAAGCCTTTGACATCATTTCCCACAGCATTTTTCTGGAGAAACTGGCAACTCATGACTTGGACAGGTGCACTCTCCACTGGGTAAAAACCTGTCTGGATGGTCAGGCCCAGAGAATCATGGTGAATGGAGTTACCTTCAGTTGGCAGCAGGTCACTAGTGCTGATCCCAGGGCACAGAATTGAGGCCAGTTCTGTTTAACGTCTTTACCAGCAATCTAGACAAGGGAACTGAGTGCATCCTCAGTCAGTTTGAAGACAACACTAATTTGGTTGATCTGCTAGAGGAGCAGGAAAGCTCTGCAGAGGGATCTGGACAGACTGGATCGATGGGCCAAGGCCAAAGGCGTGAAGTTCAGTAAAGTGAAGGGATGGGACCTGCACTTAGGTCACAACAACCCCACAGAGTGCTACAGGCTCAGGGAAAATTGGCTGAAGAGCAGCCCACTAGAATAAGACTTGAGGGTGCTGGTTGACAGCAGCTGACCATGAGTCAGAGTGTGCCCAGGGGGCAAGGAAGGCCAATGGAATCCCAGCCTGTATCAGCAATAGTGTGGCCAGCAGGACCAAGGCAGTGATTGTCCATCTCTGCTTGTCACTGGAGAGACTGCACCTTGAATCCTGCATTAAGTTTTGGGCCCCCCACTGCAAGGAAGACACTGAGATGCTAGACTGTGTCCAGAGAAGGGCAACACAGCTGGGGAATGGTCTGGAGCACAAGTCTTCAAGGTGCAGCTGAGAATGTTTAGCCTAGAGAAAAGGAGACTCAGAGGAGACCTTTTTGCAGTAAAGTTCATAGTGAGGTGGGGTTGGTTTCTTCCATCAAGTAAAAAGCAATAGGAAGAGAGGAAATGGCCTCAGGTTGCCCCAGGGAAGATTGAGATTGGATATTAAGAAAAAATTCTTCTCCAACAGGCTTATCAAGCACTGGAACAGATTGCCCTGGCTGAGGTTCCTGGAGGTGTGCAGATGTGGCATTGCGAGACATAGTTTAGTGGTGGATCTCGTAGTACTGGATTAGTGGTTGGATTTGATCTTATATGTCTTTTTCCAACCTAAACAATGGATAGTTTGAGCTATATTACAATGCAAAATGTTCAGCATGGATACCTGGCTACCAGAAGCCAAAGCAGCAGCCTAACACTTTTAGTAGCAGCAGTTTCAGTAGCCCCCCTATTCCCAGTCTCTCCTGGGGGACTGCTGTCCCAGCTGCAAGAAAGTTACTGAAGAACATTTTAAGAGACAGAATGACAGCTTAGGCTAAGAACTAATTTAGACTACCTAAACATGGGGTTGTTTAATACTAAACACAGAGCACTACGCTTATGCTAGTCATCACAGCATCTGCAGTAATTGTCAAGTTACACCATAAACCCATCTTGTAGTAGGGTTTAAGGCCACACTTTGATTAAAGAAACTACAACAACAAAGAAGTGTGATTTGTAGCATACACAGATTGCACACAAGAAATCCTACCTTTGCCTCCTTTACAGTGAATTGCTATGACATTCTTCTCATCTTGACTCATCCATTCACGGACACTGGCAGTGAATTTCAGCATGTCCCTAAATAAGAGGGAAGTTAGTGGATCAAGGCAAACACCTACTTAGAACTATTACAATGTATGTATTTCTTGACAATACTCACTGTAGTGCTGGAACATTGTGGTCATCAATGAAGATCCTTTCCACCCTGTAGTGAAAGTACTTGGGGTCATAGCCTTTTTCACCTACAGGAAAAGATCTGAAGTTATGCCAGGAAGGGAGAAGGAACTAAAAGAAAGTGGTTTGTAACACACAACAGCTTGTCTGAGCATGTACTAGTGTAAAAAAATACAGCAGTGTTAATAGACAGATAAAAATGAAAAAAAACAGAGGTAACTTGGCTAAAGCCATGCATGCTTAGCTTCTGGTGTTGTACCTTTCATTTATACATTAAATTTTATCTCAAATATAGTCAGCAGCTAAACATACTTACTGCAGAGATTGTAGACTTTATAGTGATCTGGATGTTTGGTGTCCAAAAATCTTGCAACTTCCTAAGCAATAACAAGTTCAGACTAGTTAGTGCTCTACTTGTTAATTCCACTGCCACCTCAACCCCCTATGCCCCAGGTGGGATCAACAATTGCATTCATGAACAGCCCTTGGAAAGCAGGCCTTTCCAACCTGACAGCTCAGGTTCTCTTCTGGAATAAAAGTACTACTGCAGCTGTCCTGGCCCTATATATATTTCTACAATATCAGGAAGCGGAGCTCTGAAAAGGACATTATGTAGACAGACCTTTAAAGTAACTTTATTTAGGTGAATAGATCTTATCACCATTACTAGCCTGGGATAGAACTGCCTTGATTCTTCAAAACATTCCCAAATAACAAGAGTATCAAAGCACTGGTATGTCTACACTGTGAGATGCAAACCACTAGGTTTAGCTGAGACACTACAACATAAGGAGTGCAGCACAGTGGAGATCATCAGCCAGTCATTCCAACCAGCAAAGACAGCAGAACCAGGACTGACATGATTTAGGCCACATGCAAATTAGTGGGAACCTATAAAAGAAACAGGTTTCAGAAACAAAGAATTTGGTAGGTAAGATTTTTACCTTTATGGGATTCCTGTAGAAAGACTGCTTCCCAGAAGATGGAAATGACATTGCAATAATTCGATCTGTTGAGAAGACAGCAATCATAAGTAACAGCAGGAAGACCCCTTGCACATAACTATGTGACTGAGAAACATCCTCACGAAATGTCTTATTCTTACCCTAATTATAAGAACAATATACCCATTTCTGGGAGGCTTTCCTCTACATTTAGCATGGCTAGAGCAAGACAAATCAGCCACCATCAAGTGTCAGTCTCCACAGAATCAGAAGCAAAAATACTGTAAGTAAATAGTTCCCCAACACTGGTTCCCTAGGCCTCAGATAAATTTCTATCATTACATACAGCATGTAACAACCCTCTCAGAAGGCTAATTCTGGAGAATAGTGTCAGTCAGGAATCCATATTTCAAAACGCCACAGAAAAGGAGTTGGCCTGGTTTGACTTCAGACTTAGATTTCATGAGTCTACAACATTGCTCGTATTTCATGACAAGCTCTCATTAAGACAAAAACAAGTCTTGACAGGACATCACATGCTGCAAAGCGACATTTGTTTCCACAAACCAGTAATGTAAGTGAGATCCAGATCAAAGCCATCTTTCATATAACGTCTTTTGTTTTCAGAGACCTGAGCAACAAAAAAAGAAAAGTAAGAGTTAATCTTCCACAAGAATGCCAACAATCACCAAGTGCTGCCTGTTACTAGGAAAATTCAACCATCTAGACTCTCCTGTTAAGCTTGAGTAGCAGAGCCTCATTTCACTGCATCATTATCCAAGAGCAAATTCCTTGTATTAACTTCTAGGTAGAAGCTCTGTATAGAATTTTTACCCTTAAATATCAAAATTTATTACAGTGAAAAGAACACTGCAGGTTCTATGAATACTGCAGCATGTATCTGTCATTGTTATTTAAGTGTTTGGAGACTGAGGGAGAAAATAATAAAGTTAAGGGTACTATAACCAAGACTGCTTATTCCTAAACAATAGGACATACTTGAAGCTTAAAATACCATTTGAATGCCCCTGATGAAAATAAGAGGCATTGACAGTGGATAGAGCTTCAACAGCTAGATTGCTTTGTTTGTATCCAAAATAAAGCATCAGACACATTAAAACTCCTACCTTCCCCCATGTGAGGGAAAACAGTCTATGTACCTCACAAGCTAGAAACTGTCAGCTGAGACACACAGGGTGTTGCAATCACTTTGATATGCTGGCCTTCCAGGTCAAATTGCTGCTTACAAAGCTGGGAATGAGGAGACTTTACTGAAGGTGGAGGCAAAGCTCCAGAGCCCTGCCAGGGACATCGAAGAGATGTGCTGCTTGGGCAACACTATCAATTACAGACCAATAGGCCATGGTCAGTCTTGCTACTTACCACTGATGCTGCCTGAAGAAAGAGATGGAAACAGTAGTAGCCTAGATATGTTAAGAGGCCAACTTACCATTCTCCTGGTCACCACTTCAAGTTGCTGCTTTTGTGAAGCCAGGCGAAATATTCTTATCAAGATGACAATTCTCAGAACTCGGAGGAAAATAACCATTCTAGATGACAGATTCACCATGAAAGAAAATGGACACAAATAAACATACAGGCAAAGATTACAGCTGTTTCAGGCAAAGTTTAAAACTTTGTTTCATATGTTGAATTAGGACATCTCACATTGACTTTGGAACAGATAACAATATCATGGGTTTATTGTTAAGGCTTTTTTTGAGTACATGTTCTCAACAGCTAACAGAACTAGGAAATCCCCTACTTGCTCAAACAGATTTCCACAGGCACAACTGGCTAGAAAACAAATTCCATTAACATTACCCATGTTATTATCACCAAGTTTTTGTTCCTTGAAACTTATTCTCAACTATACATTTAAGTGTATGTAGCCACCTGAAAAATAACTAAAAAGAAGCTAGACAAGCTAAGTACATCACAACTTGATTAAGAAACCTGAGAACAGATCAGTATATATCCTATGTTTAATGATTCAGCAACCTGAATACTTGGTTTGGTTTGAGGAACTTTGAACTATTGTTGAACTTTGAAGCAGGAAAGAAGCTTAGGTGAGTGATTCTACCAAAACAACTGAAGAAGAGCAGCTGCTTTCCCACACTCATAGGGACAAGGGCAAACTAATATTAAATTCATTCATTAAAGAGGTAAGCAAGCATACATTTTAAGCAGCACACGCACATTCTAGGTTTTGACACATTTGTGTAAAAATGCTGGTGAATACCAACAGTAAGGGAGACAAAACTCCAGTTGAACACAGTCTGCTCCCCACTGATATGGAGCTTAAAGTCAGCAAGGTAAGGTTGTCCTGGATACCTGGAGGAAAGTTTCAGTTTTTCCCTGAACTCCTTCCGAATTCACTATCACCCACCTGTTTTCAAAACAGAATTTCCTTGGAGCTAGCAGCAAATGAAATGAACCAAAACTGAGGTGAAAACTTCATAACCCCTCTCCCCACAACTCTGAGAAGCAGCTCTTCAAGATAAGCTGTTTGCATTCTGCCCTTAAGGAAGTCAGCCTGTTAAGCATTAGCTCCCAGACTGATACCCAGCTCTCATTCCTCAAAGTCCTTTTATGGGTCAGACTGCAAGGAAACAGTTAACTCATCCCTACTCACACTCAGCTAGACCAAATTAGAAAGAGAAACCATACTCCTCCATCAGGGCATGTTACCTCTATGGTCTGTTACTGAAAATTCACTTGTCATATATAAGCTCCCATCCACATAAAAGCTGCTCAAATTCCAATTATTCTGAGATGTATCAGATACTTTAAGATTACTGTTTGCTTCTTGAGGAAGGACTCAGGAAAGAAAAGCAATAAACCTCAGTAAGGCTACTGGGAATTAATTGGGTTTTTTGGACATTACTGCTGTGTTAGGTGGGAAGACCACCACCTCGAGATTTGGGATTTGGTCAAGTCTGAGGTTATCCTCTACTGTCAGGTAGCAATATTTTGGTAAGAACACAATTTCAGAGCCTTTAACAAGAGAAGCCTTATAGAGGGCCTCAAAACTTGAACGGGTAAGATGGCAGGCCCCAGGTGAGTGTCTTCAGAGAGCAGCAGTGTAAAATCGTCTTTATATGAGCCAAAAACTTATTCTAGATTCCCATCAACTTCAGCAAATCAGAATACAAAGAACACGAAGAGTTCGGACACACAGATCTACAGCCAGATGAGTCAGTGTAGGACCAGGCCTACTAGTGGCATAGCCTGGTAGAGATAAGAGTGCAGATTACCCTGTCACACGGCTCTTTTCACCGCCTTTATCTGGGTGCTGCTATAAGATGAAAGCTGCTTTAGAAAAATGTGGTCATAGAAATGGAAAGTAATAATTAAAAACTCCAATGAATGTTTAAGATAACCTAGGAGGAAACCAGGCTGCAAAACTTTGACAGTTTTACTTCTTGATACCCGAGTTTAGCAAGCACTTTAAGAGAAAAATAGTACTTACAGATATTTGCCCAACTCTGGATTCTTCAATAACTAAATTTTTTGTTTTCTTCTGGAATAATGTTCCCCTCTTATGCCCATTAGTCAGCTGAATTTGGGGCAGGGGGTGGCTTTTTAATTTTTTTTTTAAGAGCTCAACTTTTCCCTGGCTGATGCAAGAAAGTTTCTCTAGAGTGAAACCTAGTGCACATAAACTCATCTTAAAGTTGTAGTTCTGTCTCCATCAGGGATGGATTTATCTCACAGGCTATCATCCTATCAAGATACAGAAATCAAAAGGAAATAGGACTTGAAGCAGCTTATGCACATAAACAGCATGTTTCCTCTTCCCAGAGCATGGCTGAAAAATCCACCATATATTACCATGAGGCTTTTGGGAAAGCAAAGCAAAGGAAACAAGACAGTTTGGCAGTGCTTTCTATTGCAAGATCCTTTAGATGGACATCCTCCTTTTGTTGTCTGTTCCATTTGCTATGATAATCCTACTCTTCTTTCTGACCATCTTCAGACTGTCCTCTCTATTAGGGCTACTGCCTCAAAAAGTGCTTGAGTCAGAGCGTTTGATGGCCTCTCTTTTAGTTACTCCTAGTAACTAGTATGTTCAGACCCCCTCTGCCTCTGAGGCAGGGACAGCCTACAGCATAACCACAGACCAAAGCTGTGTGTCTATCCTTCCTCAGTCTGTACCATCTCATATGCACACACCTGGCTTAGAGGTGCCCAAGAAAATTCTTAGAAGATTATCAAGAAAAGAGCTCACACTTACCAGCTGCCATAGCACTCTTACCTTGGTATCTCCTTTGTTGCATCAACATCTACAAAGGAGTATGTCAAATTAATTAACAGGGTGCCCACCACTATACATGCATCCAAAATATTCAGTTTGGACTGGAAATAGTTCCTGAAGCTGAAACCAAGGAGAGTTTTAGACACATGTCACCATAGGCAGCTAAGACTGAAATATATCTTCAGGAAGAGAACCATACATACAGAGCTACTGCTGGAGACAAGCTCTCCTGCAGTTGTTCTTAACACTAAGCACTGAAGCCTCACTAAGAAAATCTTACCCCTGATTTACACACAAGTTACAGCAAAGCTGATGTAGTTTCCAAGTGCTCACTTATGCTGAAAACACTTACAGGTTGCTCTACAGAAGGGTAACCACCAACATACACAGTCAAGAAAAGAGACGGCTATTATCTAAGACCAGAAAATTAACCTACACTATGTTCCTAGTTCAAGCTTGAAGTTTTGCTTCCTTCCTAGCTTGAGGACTTGCCACATGGACTTCATTTTTGCCCATGTCTTACCCTTCAACAAACACCCTCAGGAGAACATCGATGAGAAAGAAGAGTGCTATTGCCAGGGAAATACGTTCAGGAATCTCCGTAGCCTTCTTTCTCTCGCTGATAGCCAGATCCAGAATCACAACTATAATGTCCACAATGATAAGTACAACTCCAAATACCCTGCAGAGAAAAAAAACAAGTAAGTTTGAGAGGCAGGAATGAACACTTGATCAACCGAACAGCACAAATGCTGATTTCTAAGCTGTTCCAGCAAGAGTATGTTCTCTTACGTATACTGAAGCCTGCATAATTAGAAGGTGAAGGTTTCCAATTGCATTTTTAAGTGATATGCACAGAGACCATCATCCATGTGGAACCATACATTTACCTCAGACACAGCTGTAGTTATTAATTTATGATTTCACAGCTACCTAGAAGCAGTGCAAACCTGAATGCTTTAAGGCATACAAGTATCATTGCTGCTTTCACCTTACTCAGCTTCCCTCCCTCTCATGACTTAACACAGTCCCTTAAAAATAACTGTCTTTAATGGCTTGCCTTGTTCCAGCACCCAGACTACACACAACTGACCAACTGTATGTTCAAAGGCTGCTAGCCAAGAATAAGCCATTAAAGAGGTTTTATCCAAGTCAATGACACTTGCAGTTCTGACTTTCAGCTCTTCTTGGAGAATACAGTTGTATCTGTTAAAGCCTTATTTTTCAACTCTAATACTTTTTTCAAGTTACCTTTCCTGGGGGTGACAAGGGATTCAGTACTTTTGGACAAAGCAAGCTAGAGTTACTGATGTTTAAGTAACTCTCCAAGTTCTTATATCAGAAATGAGGACTATTTTTAACTTTCCCACATCATTACAAGCTCAAGCTTTTACCTGAATCCAAATGACATCACAAATGGGGCAATTTTTCTCCTAGTTGCACTGCAAGAGAAGAGAACTGACATCAAGACAAGTGACATTTTGCTACAGGTATCCACCACAAGAGCACTATTATATACTTTTGTTCACATTCCTTTGGTTTTGGTATTCTGTATAGTAGTGATTTCTCTAAAAGGAGAATACTGAGTAGCATTCATGAAGTATATAGGTTAAAAGAGTATTTCAAAACAGTGCCTTGATCACTTGTTAAAAAAAAAATTAATTAGCTTCCAGACCCTAGAAATACTGCAGTATGTACTTATCCATAACATTATTCCATGTCACAATTCCAGTGACACTTGAACTCTGGCTTAGTAAGCTATAAGCAGTGGGTTTATGTAACAGTTATTGGTCAAAATAAAGATTGGAAGATCAACATCTCTTAATATATTTCGTTCCATATATTAGCTTATTGTATCAGGCCATTTTTTTTTTTTTTTTTTCGCCAGGCCTGAAAAGAGCTGCACTTGTTAACAGCTCCTGTGCCTTTGGAATAGAGGAATATAAATCCCTCTTCCACTTTAAAAGGAAACAGTTTGGCTTTCAGCTTGAAAATCCAAATATCTTTTAAGAAAAAACATTTCTGAAGCCAAGTTCTTCCAGTTGTGAGAATTATCTTCAGTCATGGCAGGGTCACAGCTCTTGTTTCCAATTACAGTAGATTTTGTTGCCTCTTTGGTATGCTTTAAACCCTTTGGTTTAGAACAAAGCTTTTACATAACTCTCTTTCTGTCTGGAAGCCTCTTTAGATTACACCAAGAACTAAGGTAGAAATTCTTAGTGTAGAACCTGCAAACCTCAAGTGCTGAAAGTTTGAAAAACAGACTGCCAGTCTGTTAAACAATCCCAAGGTTACTTAACTACTGTAAGCATCAACACTTAGTGTCTTCTTCTAAGTGTCTTCTTAGACACTTAGAAGAAAACATCTTTTCTCAAGCATATCACTAACAGCAGGACTTACCATTAGTCCTAACATACTGACAAAAAATACTGAGAGATTTATTTTGCACTGTTATAAGTTTTTGTTAGCTCAGTTATGCACATTGCACCCTAGTGATCCTGTCCAAAATATTTGTTTCCTCTAGGACAAGCATTGCATTTCGCTTAGTGCACTTCAATAACCCAGTTTAAGGCAAGGCTAGATACCTTTGAAGTGCTGAGGCAGCATCCTGCTGGGGTTACTGAATTAACCCACATTTTCATTATTAAGTTCTTACTCTAAACTAAGGTACAAAGTCTAACCAGCAAACATTTGCATTCTTAAGCCGGCAGGATATACATAGGTTGTAGTACTCACTTTTCCTATGGAAGCCAAGGATGAAATACCAGGTCTTGTCCTGCAGGCAGCCTAACATATAGGTTTTCCTGGTATTTATGAATGCCAAATATCTCAGGAAAAACTGTGATAGTGACACTAATGGTTTGCTGGTCTATGTCTGTCCAATCAATACTACAATTGTAGTGGGGACACCAAGACTTCAGTTTCCACAGTCTATGGACAAGTACCTCTAACTAGGTACACTCCCGACCAAAATATATACACACACCACTCCAACTGGGCCTGCTGACATCTTAAATCAGTTAAAGGAAACATGGCACATTTGATTACATAATTAGCTTAGAGCTTTTGTGAAATACATTTATAAATTCTGACTTCTGAAATCTGGAAAAACATGTTGTCACATAGAATAACTGAAATAACAGGCTTAGGCTTACTGTTCTTGAACTGCAGGACTTGCCACTGACTTGACCAAGTTTGGTGTAAGAGTAACATGAGGTGAACACTGTCAGGAAAAAACTGCTTCAAAAACAGAGTTAACTACTACCAAGTTCAGACAATTTAGTCTTGATGAATGCTACAATGCTTATTGTTATGCCCAGGTACTCATTCACTTCACTTTTCTCAGCAGCACTTGTTCTTCTGTGCTCTCACAAATTCATTTTTTTGGGAAAATTTAATCAATGTGATTTGGACTACCTGTTCTCCATAATACGTTGGACTTGTGTCAGGCTTTTATCTCTAGAGGGATAAAGAGGTTTCCTCAACTTATTTGTCTTCATACATACTAGAAGAAATGTCAGTATCAAGCATTTTGCTTGGCTTAGCTCTGCTTCAACAAGCCACCTGCCTTCTTACCTTGGCTCATCAGATTCCACTTCTGGGGGTAAGCAAAGAAATTTAATATATCATTAGCTTACTTGGAACAGCTGTCTGGTCCATTACTCTCATCACAACCATTATCAATCTTTACTGTGGCCTCTTCAGCTGTTGGAGAGCTGGCAAAGAAATAATACAAGTCATACACTGATAGAGATGTCAACTCTGTATATTGCTAAGCTTTGTTGTTCCAAAAAAGAAGAATTAACTGTCAAGTGAGCAGCAGCCTCAGCCAGAACACAGACCCAGAACCAGGGGAACAAAGACTTCCCCCTTGGCTTGTGCTGATCTATTTCCTATTAGCAGCCCATTTCTCAAAAGTTTTCCCTTTCCCCCCCACAAAGAGACATATGTGTTCAGCAGTAGGATCAAGGGCTTTGAAGCAGAGCATCCACGAGTCCAAGAACTCAACAGTCCAGGCTCTAGAAGTGCCAGAAATATGCATATGCAAAATGGCTTCACAGAGTCCGAGTGACATTAATGCTGTTACAGTGACCCTCTTGTACAGAGAATTAATGGTTTCACCAGGAAAAGACATAACATAAAGATGTTTTTGTGCAGAACAGGATACCAGACCGGAAACTGGAAGACCAGAGCAGCAGCTGAGCTACTGCTAGAACAGCAGTTTTTTGGGGTAGTGGCTGCTTGCCATAACTTCCTTAAAAGGGTCTCTTCAGATCACGTTTTGGGGTGTTTTTTTGAAGGCCACATGACAATTTCAGAGAAAAAGCGTGGCATCAAAATCCAAGAGTCTTTATTTCAGTCTTCTCCACAGATATACTGTGATGCATAATAGCACAGCCACAATGTTTGCTAAGGCTTTGCCTTTGGTTTCCCTGCTTCGTGGGCAGGAACAGCTACATACCCATATTCAATATTGATGTTTCCATGCTCTTCTGAGGCAGCCTAGCATGTCTGAAGCGTTAGTGTAATAATTCTGAGGATTCAAATATTCTTCATTCTCCACAACAGACCCATGCACCAGCACTGCTTCTGCAGTCTGGGCTAACCACCTTTTAAGCAAAAAGTTTAATGATGCTTCTCCTACAGTTTCAGCAACCAGTACTGATGCTTCACCACCAGCACTCAGTATCAGGCTCAACAGAATAACTATTCTGATGAAACAATCTTAGCATTCAAGCCTTATTTCCCAGCTTCAGTGTTTCCAGTGAAACCACTGTCCTCATTTTGTTCCTAGAGCTGAAGCAAAGCTCTAGTGATGGATAGGCATTCAGATTTGCTTCCCAGCTATTCTTACAGGATATTCACACAGGTGTTTACACTTATTGAACAGCAGAAATGCTTCACATATCAAAGCCTACTGCTGCAGCAGTTTTGCTGCAGGTCACTTGCTTATACTTGCAGACACATGAAGTGCACCAAATGCCACATTCTTATCCTCTTCTGTGATTAAAATATGCCACAAGAAGAATGAGAAACAGAAATGTTTTCAGCTAGGAAGACAATCTTTAATACAAAAATAAAACAGAAGTCAGGTCCAAGTACACTGTTTCCATAGAGCTCCCACACAAAAATTCAGTACTGATAATGCTTTCCTCAGAGGGAGTTTGTTTTGCTGATTATTCTACATCTATTTGTTGTCCAAGGCAGAACAAGCTCTCAGCCACAAGCTGCTACAATTGGGCTTTCACTTACCAAGATGGAAGAGAATAAAAGGAGGACATATTAGAAGAAATTGTTTCCTTCATACACACATTCCATACAGAGCATAAGCTTTTCTGACTGCTCATAGCTAAAGGCAACTTCAGACTCGAAACTTTTAAAGCAAGCAGAGAAAGAGCATCTTGCAAGAAACCTTGACACTCTCTTGTAAGTCTCTTGACAGTCTGGATGCTAAAAGAGAGCATACTTTAATGCCATGGACTTATTATACCAGGGATGGAGACATTCTACTCATTAATCACTTACTAACTACTTACAAGAAGTGAATCAAAAGAGCATATTTCTCTCAAAGATATCCCTCCTCTCAGACAACAGCACTGGTGGGAGAGGGGAGATAAAAAGACTGTATGCTGTACAAACTTCAGACACTCCATCATTATTCCCCTTGTTATTTGAAGCACTAAGAACCTAAAGACAGGAGACCACACACCACATACTCAATCCCAAACCCCCTCACTGGCACAGTTCATTTCACTCACCCAGATGATTCTCTCGGCTGGGTCCCTTGTTCATACCTCACAGCTGTCATTTTGGCTGTTGCCCTGCTGGCCTGAAGAGAAGCACATCGAGTTAAAGTGAGACAGTACAAGAAACAGCGAATAGCAGCATCCTATAGTAGCCTCACCCTCACGGCCCCAGCAGCCAGGCTTCTGCTTAATTTTCAACTATTTCCCCCCATGCTTGAAAAAGCTCAATCTTTTAACTAACACTGGTGAGAGTCAAGGCACTCAGCACTCTGATGAAGGGTTTTTGACGACACCAAACACGCCACAGCGATAACAGCATCTTTACCTCACGATGGAGAATTTCGCCCTGCTTCAAGCTCCGAAACAGAGACGAGCCCGAGCTGGCACCCCTGGGAGAGCTGCGGGCGCGGAGCCAGCCGCAGGGAGCAGGTCCGGGAGCTGCCTCCCGGCACGCACCAGCTTCCCGGACGGGAGGCCCGCGCTTGGTCCCGCCGCATCCGCTAGCGCAGACTGCCCCGGAGCCCGCCCCCGCACCTCACCTCGCCGCGGCCCCGGGCTCAAAGTCGAGCCTGGACACCGCCCGCGGACTCAGCGGAAAGTTGGGTTAAACTTCCTGAGGGCTGTATCCCGGCCCCCCCTCCGGGCCGCTCCGCGCCGCCAGCCCCTCTCCCCCGCCGAGCCGAGGCCGAGGCGCGGAGCACGAACGCGCCTCAGCGTCCCCGGGCCGCGGATAAATGTCCCGGCGGCGCCGCACGGCTGCACCTGGGCCGGGCCGGGCCGGGCG